>MU855399.1:0-66730 GCA_033296695.1 Staphylotrichum tortipilum | reverse complement strand
CGACGTCTCTCCCCCCCCTCCCCCCCCCTTCTTCTCACCCCCTTCTTTCGCGCCCGGCCCAGCCCCAACCCGGCCCAGCCCATTGGTTCTCGCCCCCTAGCGTTGGCAAGAGCTCCCCCTGCACGTTGGGGGCTCGAGAGAGAGCTTGTCTCGCTTCCCGCGTGCCCGCCTGCGAGCTCTCTCCTCCCGTTTGTTCTATACTAAGCAGCTCTTTTTCGAGGCCTACATGGAAGCGCGGGAGACCGTCTTGGCCCCTTTTTAGGGGCCGGCTGGACAAGCAGGCAGGCAGGCAGGAAGGAGTGAAGGAATTAAAACAGATGCAGGAGAGCTGGCTCGTGACTGACGGCATGCATGGACATGGATGGGGACTATGCCATGCTATGACTGACATGCTTGGACCGATCCTCGAGAGGGAAGGGGGGGAGCGGAGCGGGGGAGGAGGAGGGCGAGGGGTGACGAAAAAACTTTCCGAGCAAGACCCCCGGAACCAGCCAGGCACCGGGCGGCGCAAGCCAGGATACCCTCTTGTGCTCGGATCATGATGCTCCTCTCCCCTCTCTGGCCAGGGGGCGCGCGGGGAGAATAGGGGCAGCTACCTACCCAGCTTCCTTGTCTTTTCGCGCGGCGGAAGCTTGTCTCCCCTGTGAGATGGGTCCCCACCCCCCTCTCTCCTCCCATCCCCTCCCCTCCCCTCCACTCCACTCCGCTCCGTGACGGAGAGACGGTGGCGAGGGCGAACTGCCGGCTGGCGAGCTGGCGAGCTGCCATGGACGCTACCCTGGCGGCGGCGACGGTGGGAGCAGCACCGCAGCGCCTTCCCCCCCCTCCCTCCCCGCGAACCTGGACTGGCCGGTTCGTTGTCATGCTGACTTGTCTGCCCCTTTACTTACCTACCGAGCTCTCCCAGACACACATGGCTCTATTTGCATGTGCCGATGGGCTTCACCCACACACCCACTCGCAGTAACTGCAAAAGTAGGACGATGACGACGACAACAACAGCCAAAATCCTCCCAACAAACACAACACAACACCCCACCACGCCCTCGTTCGCTCGCGAGCACAAGAACCAAAGCTAAATATAGAAACCAGCAGGAGGGAGGGGGGACGAACGACGCAGGCGCAATCACGGCCAGCCCTTGCCTTGCATGTGGCATCGAGTAGGTACCAACCGGTGTCCCCGGTTCTCGCGCGACGCAAGCAATACCTGCACAATTTGGTGACTACCGAGGGTTTTGCGGGGGAGGGAGATTGGGGAGATGGGCGGGGCGGTAGGGGGGAGGGGATGTGGTGGTGAGGAAGGGGGGAAGGTAATTTGGGTGATATGGCTGGCGGTTGGGGGAGGGGGACGGCGGAGAGTGTTTATGCTGTCGGTGGCGGATAAGCCCGGCGGTTCGGGTTGATGATGGGCGGTGGTGGTGGACGGGTGGTTGGTTGGTGTGTTAACGGAGATTTGATGAAGCCCCTATTTTAGGGTGCCCCCTTTTGTTTTGTGTACATACTTCAAAAATAGGAAGAAAAAGAACATCTATTTTGGTTGCTGTTTTTGTTCGAAATCGATGACATGAAGTCGAAACATGCACCACGCACGTGGAGGATTGCGGCTACGACACGACGACGGCAGACGGTGGCTGGCTGGCTGACGGACGGGCGGGCGGGCTGCCGTTGCTGTTGCAAGACACACGGGCGCCGCGGCCGCCCAACCCAACAGCTAGCCAGCCAGCTGTCCCCCTCTTGGGTGGTAATACTACGCTTACAAACCACGGGATATGGAGCTCGCCCGACAACGCGTACCGCAAAGCCGTGTCGTGGTGGCATTCCTACCACCCAAGATCTCACGAGACCGACCGACCCAAGATTCGGAAGAGAGGGCGGGGGGCGGGCGTGTGCTTCGTAAGGAGGCGGCCGGGTTCGAGGTTACATTTTTTCCGTGCGTGTCCGACGTCGTGTTTTTATGTTTTGCTTTGGGGGTCCGTATCGCATCCGTGTGTGAGTGTTTGACGAGGTCTATTATTTTTCACCACAAACGCCAAACATGAAAAAAAGACATAAACACAAAAGTGGCAACCCCGTCTAATAGTCGTAAAAGCCCTTGCCGCTCTTCTTGCCCAGCCAGCCGGCGTCGACCATGTTGCGCAGCAGGACGCTGGGACGGTACTTTGAGTCGCCCGTCTCGGAGTGCAGGACCTTCATGATGGCGAGACAGGTATCGAGGCCGATGAAGTCGGCGAGCTGGAGGGGGCCCATGGGCACGTTTGTGCCGTTCTTCATGATGGAGTCGATGGAGTCGCGGTCGCCGACGCCCGTCTCGAGGCAGATGACGGCCTCGTTGATGTAGGGCATCAAGATGCGGTTGGCGAGGAAGCCCGGGGAGTCGGCCGAGACGGAGGCGACCTTGCCCAGGCGGCGGCAAAAGGCCACGGCGGTCTCGAGGGTCTCGGGCGAGGTCTGCAGGCCCGAGATGATCTCGACGCCCTTCTGGACGGGGACGGGGTTCATGAAGTGGGTCGAGACGACGCGGGAGCTGTTGGTGGTGTCGGTGGGCTTGCCGCCCGTGGTGGCGGCGGCGATGCGGGTGATGGAGATGGACGAGGTGTTGGTGGCCAGGATGGCGTGCTTGGGGCAGACCTCGGCGAGCTTGGCGAAGATGTCGAACTTGAGCTGGGGGATCTCGGGCACGGCCTCGATGACGAAGTCGACGGAGGAGAGGTCCTCGATGGAGGTGGTGGGCTGGAGGAGGCCGCGGGCGGCGTCGGCCTGCTCCTGGGTGATGCGCTGCTTGGAGACGTCTTTGGCGAGGAGTTTCTCTGGAAAGGGGGCGGTTACAGAGTGGTGAGTTTCGTGAGTCTTGAGAGGGCCTGGTGAGTTTTCTGGCTCACCAACCTGCAAAGGCGATTCCCTTGTCGAGGGATGCTTGGGACAAGTCGACCAGGGTGACGGGCACCTGAGCCTTTTGGGCCGCCACCAGGGCGATGCCGAGGCCCTGGAGAAGGAATTGCAGTCAGTAACCAGATCAATAGTCGGGGATCAAGAGTGAAAGCAATAAAGTGAAGTATACCATCTGGCCGGCGCCGATGACACCGAGACGCTTGACCTCAGCGGCGGGGCGTGCAGCAGTGGAGCTAAAGTGTCTAACACGGCCAGCGAGGCGCAGGGCCTGGCGCGCGGATGCCATTGAAGCTGCCATGGTTTTTGGCTGAGGGTCGTCGAGTCGTGCGAGTTCGGACGAGAGGTCAGAGCAGAGTCCAAAAAATGAGTTGACGATGGGATGAGATGGATGCTGAGCTTCGGGAAGCTCTGGAGGTTCGACGCAGCGGCTAACCTCGGCCATCCGGGGTTGGGGAGGGCGCTGCAGTGGAGCGGCCAGTGGGCCACTGTTCTTCTTCTTGGGGCAATTGGAGTTCACATGCGTCGATCCTGCCGGGCCCAATCACAGCGCGCGGGGCAGAGGTGGGCCAGAGGATACCCCCTGCTGGCTGGCTGGCACTGTGGGACAGGGACCAGGGGCCTGTTCTGTTAGTGGGAACGCGTCGCGCTGAATTAATTGATTGATTGATGGATGGATTTCGACGCGTTTGCGCGTGCCTCAAACCACCATCCAGGCCAGCTGATGCCAAGCAGCAAACGCCACCATTCCCGTCCCCAAACATCAACCCACTCCATGTAGGGTCTCGATCCCGGCTCATCGCCAACTGCACAGACAGGAAAGGTCAGGTCAGGAGAGAGTCCGCCTGAGTCCCTGGTCTTCCGACGGATCCTCGACCACGACACTCGATCCCCGACCCTCGATCCCCGACCCTCGATCCCCGATCCTCGATCCAAGACCCAAGATGGAGGACGCCGAGGGGCGTAACGACACGGTGCACCCCGAAGTGCGGGCCTACGTCAACAGCCTCGTGTCTGCTGTAGGTGCCTGTCTCTTTGTCTCTGCTTATCTATCTCTCCTCCCACTACTGACTGACCCTCCCCTCCTCAGCTCGGCGGACACAGCATCGACGAAGACGATGGCGGTGCCTACAAGCTCGGCGACGACGCCCTCGACGTCCTGCGCGATCTCAAGCGCTGGATCCGCCACTTCGACGAAAAGACGAACCGCATGGATGTCGCCCGCTGCCTCGCCGAGGCCAACATCGTCGGCTCCGACCTGCTGTACATCCTCGCCACCTGGACCCCCAACGATGCCGACCAAGACTCGACCTACAAGGCCCGCGTCGCCCTCGCCTGCTTCGAGCTCATCGTGCCCCTCACCTGGCCCATCGAGCGCGACCGCGAGACCATGACCCTCAACCACCACCGTCACATCCCCGTCCTGCAGCTCGCCCAGCTCGGCTACAAGCGCGCCATCCTCAACTTCGATGCCGCCCAAATCCTCAACACCGCCGTCCGCGTCGCCCTCCCTTCCATGGCCATCCCGAGCGGCGACCGCTCCCCGCGCGACCAGGGCATCATCAAGCTGGTCCTCTACTTCCTGCGCAACATCGCTGTCATCAGCCCCCCACCTGGTGTCCGCTACGACGGCGACGAGTCTCAGATCTCCCGCTCCGCCCTGATCGACGCCTTCTCCTACCAGGACATCCTGCTCACCCTGCTGACCATCGCCTCCAACATGGGCGACGACTTCCGTACCGAGGACGTCGTCGTCATGGACACCATCTTCCATCTCGTCAAGCGCGTCGACTCGAGCAAGCTCTTTGTCAGCGAGAAGCAGCTGCACAAGATCAAGGCCGACGAGCTCACCGCCGCCATGGAAAAAGAAGCCGCCATGCTGAGGTCCTACTCGAGAAGGGCCCCGACCCGTCACAGCCGCTTCGGCACCATGACCTGGGTCAAGCGCGAGAGCGGCAAGCTGGCTACCGTCTCGGGCCAGGATGTCCTGCTCGACGCCGCCGCCCGCGAGAGGAAGATGGACAGCACCAAGAGCTTCAAGCCCCCACGGCGCGCCAGGAAAGAGGACATGGAGCCCAAGGACCTGGGCCCGCCTGTGACCCTCGACGAGCGCGCTCGCCAGCAGCTCCAGTCCTTCGTCTCCGAGTTCCTCGACTCGGGTTTCAACCCCTTATTCTCTCATGTGAGAAAGTCACTCGAGCGCGAGGCGCCCCACGTGCTCGACTATCACCACAGCCAGTTTTACTACCTGGTCGCCTGGTTTCTCGAGGCAGAGCGGATGCGCCGGAAGATCCAGCCGGGTCCGAAGCAGCCTGCCGCCGTCGACGACGACATGGGGAGCTTCAACCTCGTCGCCGAGGTCCTCAACCAGGAAATGTTCATCGCCATGAACCGCACCCTGAACAGGGCATACGGCGACAGAGACTGGCCGCTCTTGACCACCGTCATGCGCTGCTTTACCCAGATTCTCCTGACTGTACAAGAAATGGCCGACTCTAAAAACGAAGAGAACGAGGAGATTGCCGACAATATCCTGAGCCGCCTCTTCTACGAAGAGACAACACACGACGCAATCGCCAACATTGTGCGGTCCTACAAAGACCAGGGTTTCGAGTACCTCGACGCCTCCACCGAGCTCTCACACACCTTCCTCCGCATCCTCGAGGCCTACTCGAAGCAAAACGTCGACCTGCAAGTCCGCTCTCGCAAGAGGACCCGCCGGAAGAAGAAGGCCGCCAAGGCCGCCGCCGAGGACCAGGGAGGCGACGATGATGACAGCCAGCCCGATGCCGAGGACGACTCGGCCGATGACGAGAGGCAGGCCGAAAAGACGAGCCAAGAACGCAAGTTTGACTTCAAGCGGTTCGCCATGCGGTTCATCCCCCAAGGCGTGGTCGACACGTTCGTCACCTTCACCAAGTATTATCGGGACCTCGACGACTCCCAGCTGAAGCGCGCCCACCGGTACTTTTACCGCGTCGCCTTCAAGCAAGAGATGACCGTCATGCTGTTCCGCCTCGATATCATCCACCTCTTTTACAACATGATCAAGGGCCCCGAGCCTCTCGACAAGAACTCGTCCGTGTACAAGGACTGGGAGGAGCTCGCCAAGTTCATCATCAGGCGGTGCATGCGCAAGCTCGAAGAGCGCCCGGCCCTGTTCACCGAGCTGCTGTTCTCCAAGATCAACAGCACGGCCCACTACCTCGAGTACGGCCACGAGAAGCAGACCATCTCGAGCAACCCGCGCCCGGCTGCCCAGCTCGAGTTCAAGCGCACCGTCGAGCCCGACCAGCAGATCGCCATCGTCATCAGCATTCTGCTTGACCGGAACCAGACCGACCACCTCGAGTGGTTGAAGAAGCAGCTCTCCCAGGCCGAGACGGAGCGCCGGGCATGGGAGTCCGCCGAGCAGGCCCTCGCAGCGGAAAAGGCAGCCGCCGCCGCCGCCGACCCCTCGGCCTCCCCAGAGCCAGTCGAGCCCACCACCCCGCCGCACTACATCCTACGCCCCGACACGGACGCCCGCCGCACCGTCATCTTCAAAAACCCGCACCTGCGCCTGCTGATGCAGCTCGCCGGCCTCGAGCGCCTCGCCCCCGCCCTCGACGAGTCCCCCGACTCGATGTGGATCGTGCCAGGCAGCATCTCCTCGCTCGCCCTCGCCGCCACCCTCGCCCACATCAACGCTGCCGAGTTCAGCCCGCCCACCTTCAACGACGGCGAACTCGCCGAAGACCAGCTCCGCCGCAAATCCGCCCCGCGCCCCAAACGCGCCGCCTTCGACGACGACGGCGACAACGATGATGCAGCCAACCTCATCAACGACAACTCAGACTCCGACCCCGACGGCGAAGGCATCCTCTTCCCCGCCGGCGGCCCGACAGCACGAAAACGCACCGCCGAGGACAGACCAACCAAAAAGGGCACCCGCCGCCGCCGCGAGGACCCCACGGACGAGCAACTCGACGCGCGCGCCGCTGCCAGACGGAAAAAGGAGCTCGAGCGTGCCCGCAAGATCAAGAGCTCGGTGTATGTCGATCCGCGGGACGACGAGGACGACGAGGAGCGGGACAGGGAGTTTTTTGCGAAGGAGCTGGCAAGGCAGGCGGCGAAAGATGCGAGGTTTGGACTGCCTGCGGGCGGGTGGGGAGAGGAGTTGTTGGGGATTGGTGCGGAGGATGAAGGGGATGAGGGGAGGAAGAGGAAGTCCGGGGGGGAGGGGAGTAGTAGTAGTGAGACGGAGGGTGGGGAGGGGAGGCCGAGTAAACGGAGGAAGCGGGCCCCACTGAGCAAGAAGAAAAGGGTTGTGGAGGTTAGTAGTGACGAGGAAGAGGAAGAGGAAGAGGAGGAGGATGAGATGGAGGTGGACCGTGCGGCGTTTACACAGTCGAGTGGGGATGGGGCTGTCACGGATGGGACGCCGTTGTCGTCGAGCCCGAGTAGGGGTGAGAAGGCGGGGGGTGGGAAGGGTGTTGAGAAAGCCGGTGGGGAAGAGGAGGAGGATGATGATGATGATGTGCCTATTGTCAAAGCGGCGGCGAGGGCGCGGCCGAGGGCGAGGGCGGGGTTTATTGTTGAGAGTAGTGACGAGGAGTAAGCTGCATGGAGTTGGGTTTGTGCAGATGATCATGGATACAGCAAGGCGTTTGGGTACAAATGAGAGGTGTGGGTTATGCTGTTTTACTTTCGTTGCCTTGCTCACCATTCATGAGAGCCCTCTCTAGACTGCCCGTGGGTTGTCATGCTGAATTTATGTCTCTGCGCCCCCTCCCCTTCTATGTCTGATTTATCCATCTACTCCGATCTCCGCTGCCGCCCGCCCCCCCCCGCCCCCCCCAGCCATCTCCAAATCCACCCCTCCAACCTTTAATTTTCAACCTTACCTTCCCCCCCTACTCCTCCCTCGCTAGATTCGAATGCAACTTATGCTGCCTCATAAACGACACGCTCACGAGCGCAGTCACCGTCAGCCCCAGCCCCATCACCCACACCCCCCGAAACGCCTCCATAAACGACGCAATCACCCCCTCATACCACCCCTCGGGCAACCTCCCCAACTCCCCCAAGTCATCCCTGATCCTCTCAATCTCCTCGGCGGCGCCCGGCAAGCCCCCAAACCGCTCCCACAACCGCACCCGCAGCAGATTCTGGTACACCGCCGACGCGACGGTAATCCCCAGCGTCGCGCCCACCGAGCGGAACGCGTACGTCGCCGACGTGATCACCGCCTGGTGCGTGTGGTCGACGGCGGCGATGCACGCGAGCAGCGTGACGGTGAGCATGCCGCCGTAGCCGAGGCCGTGGAGGGCCATGGCAAGAAACGGGGCCCACGTGGGCGCGGACGCGTCGAGGGTTGTGGCGATGAGCGTCATGGAGAGGGTCAGGGTGACGAGCGAGGCGATGCCCAGGCCGACGTAGCGGCCGGTGCGCTTCATGACCAGGCCGCAGCCGATGGAGGAGGCGGAGACGCCGAGGGAGGAGCAGAGGATGCGCAGCCCGGCTTGGGTCGCGGTGTGGCCGAGCACTTGGAGGTAGAGGGGGATGTAGAATATGGTCATCATCATCACCATGGTGCTAGAGGGTTGTCAGTGGTATGTTGCGGGATGGATAATGAGGGATGGCGGCATACCACAAAAAGTTGGTAACGCAGGCGGTAAAGACGGTGCGGTCGAGGAGCAGGCGGACGGGGATGATGGGCTGCTTGGCGCGACTCTCCCACCACACGAGGGCGACCAGCAGGGCCAGGCCGAGGGGGATGGTGGTCAGGACCAGCGGGTCGGACCAGGGGACGAGATTGCCGCCGGCGTTGAGGCCGAGGAGCAGCAGGATGAGGAAGCCGACGGTCAAAAAGGAGCCAGCAAAGTCGATGCGGGCGAGCAGCGACTTATTGGAGAGTTTGGGCGGCACGTCGACGAGGTACCACACCAGGATTCCCGAGGCGACGACGATGGGGACCTGGATGAGGAAGGCGAGCCGCCAGCCGAGCGAGGTGGTGTCGTTGATGAAGCCGCCGAGGACGCCGCCGAGCATGGCCCCTGTGCTGTTTTGAGTTGTCACCACCATCAGCAAACAAACCCCTTTTCCTGTCCCCCAACAAAACAAACACGCCACAAAAAGGACGTCCTCACTCACCCATACGCAATATTCCCCACCCCCTGCACCACCCCCCTCTTCTTCAACGGCACCAAATCTGACGCCAAAAACGTGCTAATACTCATCAACCCGCCGCCCCCAACACCCGCGATCACCCGTCCACAAATCATCCCCCCCTCCCCCCTCGCCAATCCACACACCAGATTCCCCACCGCAAACATCCCGTTACTAAACACCAGCCCCGGCCCCCGTCCAAAAATATCCGTCAACCGCCCCGACAGCGGCTGGAACGTGGCGTTCGCAATCAGGTACGCTGTCGCCAGCCAGGACAGCAGGCTCAGCGAGCGGAACTCGCTCGCGATGGGCGCCGAGAGGGTAGCCATAATGGAGGCGTCGACCGCGCCCAGGAAGACGCCGACGTAGGTGGCTGACAGGGTCAGCCAGAGGCGGGTCGGGGAGAGGGTGGCCGAGGGGGGCAGGACGGTGGTTTCGCCCTCTGGGTCGGAAGTGGTGGGGGAGGGAGGGAGGAGGAGGGGGGTTGTTTCGGTGGGTGGGTTTGGGGGGTGGTGGTCATCCCCGGGCGTGCCGGTGGTGGTGATGGGCACGCCCGGGGCTGGGTTGGGGCCCGAGGTCATGGTTGCGGTGAGGGGGTGAGATAAGACAGCTACTGCCCGGTGGCGGCCACGGTCAAGGGATTGACGTTGCTGACGACGCCAGCAGACATCTAACAAGAAGAGGGAAAGGATGAGAGAGTGAAAGAGATAAAAAAGATAGAGTCATAACTACTCCATCCATGGGCTTGCGTGCTCAACGGATGCCGGGTGCGGAACAGGGCCAATGGCTTTGTTCAGCCGCACCCCTGCTTGGCGCCTGACCCGCCCTAGGTGCCGGGATGCGCTAGCCCTATTCTGTATTGGGCAGTCCGAACTGCGCTGTGGGTTGTCGTTCAAGGGTTCCAATTGTCTGTATAACCCTAACCCTCGTGATCAGGGGGTCTTGTACGGACGCCTCAAGAGTGTGCTCCTATCCCATCTTCAAAGTGGTATGAGGTGTTGATGGAGTTGCCTATCTAACTAAATGTAACTACCAGGCCTGGTAATATCTGGGTCGAACCCTGAACTGCCATTGCTGCTCTCTCACCACCCCTTGGTGCCACCGACCACCAACCCCCATCCCGAGGCCCTTCTACTTCCAATACTCCAGCAACCCCCCCTCCCACCCCTTAGGCACGTCCCTCACCGACTCTCCCACCCAATACCCCCTCACCCCTCCTTCCTCCCATCCCTCAACTGGCCGCCAGACGCGCCTCCTCACCCCCACAGCCCCATTCTCCTCCCCAGCCACCCCCTTCTCCCACCCAGGCCGTTCAAACCTCCTCCCCTCTCCCACCCCCATCACAAAGTGCGGATAAAACCCGCTCGTCGGCAACCCCACCTCCACCTCCGCCCCCCATCTCCTCTTCAACCATGCCATCCACCACCACCAGCACCCACTCCACATACCCCCGGTAATTCTCCGCGGGCGAGGGGTCGAAGACCGTCTCGCCCGGCCCCACAGGCCGGAAGGAGACGCGCCGGCAGAAGCCGATGTACAGGCAGCGGAAGCTGGGGAGGGATGAGGGAAGGGAGAGCAGGATACTGGACTTGGAGGGCGCGGTTGCCAAAGGCGTGGCGCAGTATCTCCGTGCACAGCTCGGGAGGGAGCATTTGGAAGAAGAGGCTGTGGGTGGTGGCGTGCGGTTTGGGGGATTCGGGTGGTGGTGTCGTGGGATTGCGATGGCCTGAGTGGCTGCGCTTGCTTGAGCGGGCTCCAATCATGGGCGCTAGGCAGCTCGGATTTAACTACAAATCCCAGAATTGCTGGAAATTGGGCAAAAAAATGTCATGTCCGTCCCTCTCAGCCTTGTCGAGTCGAGTGCAGTGATGGGGAGTTGAGGGATTAGTTCAGGGGTTATTTGGGTACTGGTGTTGTCAGGACAACTACCCCTGAAGTCCATCCACTCCACCACCACGCGTCACCAAGTTGATGGACCTGGTGAGGTAATCATTTTAATACCAAATGTTAGTCAAATCAAAACGCTACAGAAATCGAGAAATCGTTGTTACTCGGTCAAAGCGCAAAATTATCCCCATTCTTACACATCACACAGCGCCTCAAACCAGCTTCCACACGCCATCCGCACACTCAATCCCGATCTGCCTCTTCTCGTCAATGCTGCGCCGCCCAGCCTCAAGGATCGCCGTCGTCGCGATGGTGTTCCTCAGCGTGGGCAGTCCCTTGGCGTCCAGGTCGGCCGGCCGCAGGCGACCCTCGTTGACGGCGCGGCAGCCGTCGACAAACTTCTCAAAGGAAACATAGCCGTAGCCGCTCTGGCCGTTGAAGTTGCCGTCCTCGTCCGGGGCGTAGCGCATGTAGAAGGGGTTGTACCAGACCAGCTGGCCGGCGGCGTCCTCGGCCACGTCGTAGCCGCGCTTGGCCTGGTTGATGGTGATCTCGCCGTCCTTGGCAAGGTAGTGGAAATACTGGTTTGAGTGGACACCCGCCTTCTGGGGCGCGGTCCACGAGGCCGTGTAGACGCCCGTGGCCTGCTTGGACGGGTCACCCTTCTTCTCCCAGTTGACGAGCAGCGAGATGGTGTCCTCGGTGTCCTCGTGGCAGCCCAGGCTCGCGGCGACGCCCTTGGAGGCCGAGCCCGAGACCTTGACGGGCACGTAGCCCAGCTGGGAGACCATCGAGTCGCAGATGTCGACGTGGTGGCTGTTGAGGTAGTACGAGATGTCCGAGTCGATGCCGGCCCAGGCCTTGAAGGTCTCCAGCTGGAATTTGGGCTGCGACATGTAGCTGTAGAAGTAGTTGAAGTCGCCGAGCTTGAGGGCGCGGGCCTTGGCGTCCCAGTAGGCCGGGTCGAAGCGCTTGTGGTGCTCAATGTAGACGAAGACGCCGTGCTTCTCGGCGGCCTCGAGCAGGGCGAGATGGTGCTCGAGGAGCTTCACGGCGGGCTTTGTGATCATGACGTGGACGCCGCGTTCGATGGCGTAGAGGGCGATGGGGTAGTGTGTGGTGTCGGGGGTGAAGATGGTGATGGCATCGCCGGGCGAGAGGGCGTCGATGGCCGTCTTGTAAGCGTCAGGGTCCTTGGCGTCGTCGGCGGGGTAGGACTTGAAAGAGGTGTCGAGGTTGTTGTAGGCCAGGGTGATGTTGTTGTGTAGATGTTCCCCTTGAGCGGGAAGTTAGGTCAGCGCAAATAAAGTACTCAAAGAGTCGAGGGCGAGGGTGAGCTCACGAATTGCCGGGTATTTCGTGCCATTGACGCCCACCATGGACAGATTGCCCACCTTGCCCCTCCGGCGGAGGTCGAACAGGGTCAGGCCCACGACGCCAACCTTCTTGTCGGAGCCAGAGGCGCCACTACCGACGAAGCCGGTGGTGTACTCGCCGGTGCCGACCTGATTCGTCGTCAGCCAGCGGCAAGGGGTGGTGGGGTGAGGTGACGGGCTTGGAACTCACCATTAACACATTGAGGGACGCCATTGTGGCTGAGGGGTTGTGATTGGGGTTGCGGGAAGAGGGAACGGGGCGTAGTCGAGAAATTGCAGAGGGAGAAAGCAAAACCCAGAGGGAGGGGGGGCGAGCAGTGAGATGCAATTATGTCAACACAGAACACCAAGTCCTCCGAAGTCGAGCTTCATGGAAAGGTCATCGGACGGACACAGCGGCGAGAGGCAGTGCCGTTCCTTGCAGAAGCACTGCACCGGCGGAAGCCGTCGCTTGGCCCGGCCGGAAGAATTGATTCATGGTGAGGGGTGGTGAGGGGTGCTAGGGGAGGGGTGCATGTTGCGACCCAAGACGAGGGGCCGATTGGGGAGATGCCGCATCGTGTTGGAGAGATGAAACACACCCGATCCAAGATGCGGCGCCAGGCGATCGGCGACTTGTTCTGTCATTTGTGGAATGGTCATGAACCCCGAGCAGGATCCGCAGTCTTGATAGTTCCGCGCCCTTTAGACCAGGCGATATGGACTGCGTGGGTGCTGGCTGGTTCTTGGAGATGGAAGTTGGAGTGGTGGAGCTTGGAGCTTGATGCTCGTTTCAGGGCACTCCAGGGCGCTCCAGGGCGCTCCAAGGCATCTTCTCATGGCGCTCCAAGGCATCTTCTCATGGCGCTTCAGGTCCAGAGGCCTCTTCCCACTGGTGGACTCGGGGCACTGCGGGGGATTGGAGAAGCCAAGATCGGGTCCACTCAGCGGGTCACTTGTCCCTCGGATGGACCCGCCCCCACGTTGTATCCCCGCATCCACTAACCTTCGATTGCAGCCCGTCTTTTCTTGCTTGGACGTTCCGCCAAACTTCAGCCTCCCACAGGCTAAATGCCCAGAACGACTCGCCGCATCTCGTCGTGATGCTGTATTGTACAGTCAGACACACGACGCGCTGCGTACCGAGTGACCTTCTGCCAGATCTACAGCGGACCTAAGACCCCCATCGAGGCCAGACGACGCCCGCGGCAGGCCTAACTGGCCGCAAACAGGCCGCGCGAGGTGGGACGAACAGGTTCGTCTGTCCTGCCGAGTCCCTGGAGCTAACATGCGAGTTAGTGTGCCTGCTGATTGGAGGAAATTGATTTTTCCGTCTCTCACCGAGCCCACAAGACCCTCTCTGGGCGCTGCTTGTTCCTGTTCGTCGCGACGTCACGATATCAGCCGGAGTCGACGTGCGTGCCATGGCCTCCTGGAGAAACCCAGTGCGGGGAAGACGTGTTGTTTCTCCATGGCTCGATGCACCAAGGCACCACCGTTACGATGAGCGTCCAGACAGTCTTCACAGCTCAACCCTCCACCTCAACCGTTGACCCTGTCGCTCGAGAGTGTTTGCCTTGGCCCGCCATCTCCGCTCACTCGACCTCCTCCTCGCCCGCCCTGCAGGTTTATTACCGGCAGCCATGCTTGTCATGTGGGGTTCGCTGCTCCTGCGCTGCAAAGTACCCCGCCATTCTGCCGCCATCCCGCTTTGGCCTCAACGTCACCCAATTTTTGGACGACCAGCGTTCCCTCTGTGCCCGCCACGGCTTCGGTACACGCGGGCTGATGCACCCGCGTGTACCCTGGACTTCTTCTAGACCGTCTCTTGCTTGTCCTCAATTTCCATGGCCACGAGAGGCGGCTGTCCTTGTGACCACGGTGCCGTCGTTCGCCGGTGACCAAACAAAACGTGGCAGCCAGAATGCCCACTTACACCAGCTCGGTGGCTTGCATCCCGAGCCAACCAGCTGCCGTGCCCGCAGATCTCCCCAGACCGGCACCGGCATCCTGGCTTGCGCCTTCAGCCAGGACGCGGGATGCCCCTTTGTGGCCGAGGAGATTGATTTTCGTGGCCCAAGAATCTGGATCCGGTCCCCCTCAGTCTGGTTCTGGTTCTACCAGAGTCTCAGTACCGGCCGAGAGAGGGCATAAACAAGGGCCCCTTGGCTGGGGCCCGGCTTCCTGGGTTCGGGGCTCAACACACTCTCTTTACTGTCGTATGGGCCAAGTGGCCATCACCGCGTCGTCAACCGCACATGGGTGCGTGATTTCCTGACCCAATTGACCAATATATTACCCCGATATAGCTGGCCAGCACCTCACTTGCCGAGCCACCCATCCCGCGTCGAGAGCGAGCTCCCTCCTCTAGCCTGACTGAGCCGCAGCTGCCCTGTTGTCCCCGTCTTCCCCGGAGTTTCACTCACTCCCGCCTGCTCCCTCCCTCCCTTCCTGGTCTCGCCCAGGGAGGGGCCCCGCAGGCCCCTGGTTACTCCTTCGGGCCCCTCGCAGACCCCAAACATATCCTCCATTGACACTTGGAACCCCACCAACCCGGTTGCGTTGAGCCTGGGTCATGGAACGCCTGGTTGCGTCGAGGCCCCCCATTTCCTTTATAAGCTGCCGCCTGTCCTCTTTCTCTTGTCCCAGTCCGTCCTTTTCCGTCACACAGTCACATCCTCTCTCACCTGTCCTTACGAGCAGACATCCTCTTGTCTCCTCTCGTCTCTTACGTTCACCCCTCGCCCACTCCCGCGTCTCTCCTCACATCCCCGCCATGACCGTGACCAACGGGTCCGCCAATGGCACCGCCAATGGCAGCCGGACCACCCGCCGGCCTCTCCCCTGCGGCATCTACGCCCCCACCATGACCTTTTTCGACTCCGAGACCGAAGACCTCGACATCCCCACCATCAAGAAGCATGCCGAGCGTCTCGTCCGGGATGGCCTCGTTGGCCTGGTCACCATGGGCTCCAACGGCGAGGCCATCCACTGCACACGGGAGGAGAAGCTGGCGGTGACCCAAGCCACGCGGGAGGCCCTCGACGCGGCTGGCTTTACCGAGACCCCCATCATCATCGGCGCCACCGAGGGGAGCGTCCGGGGCACCATTGAGCTCTGCCAGCTTGCCCAGCACGCAGGCGCCGACTACGCCCTGCTGCTCCCGCCATCCTACTTCCGCGGCCTGATGGATGAGCAGGCCGTGCACGACTACTTCACGGCCGTCGCCGACGGCAGCCCTCTCCCGCTGATCCTGTACAACTACCCCGGCGCCGTCGCCGGCATTGACATGGACTCGGACCTGCTCATCCGCCTCGCCGCCCACCCCAACATCGTCGGCACCAAGTTCACGTGCGGCAACACGGGCAAGCTCACGCGCGTCGCCCTGGCCGCGAACGCCAAGACGCCCTCGTCGGAGGGGTCCGGCTACATGGCCTTCGGCGGCATGTGCGACTTCACAGTGCAGACACTCGCCAGCGGCGGTAGTGGCATCATCGCGGGAGGCGCGAACGTCATGCCCAAGGTCTGCGTGCGCGTGTGGAACCTGTACGCGGCGGGCAAGACAGAGGAGGCGATTGCGCTGCAGCGCACCCTGTCAAAGGGCGACTGGGTGCTCACCAAGGCGGCCATCGCGGGGACCAAGCAGGCCATTCAGAGCTACTTTGGCTATGGCGGGCATCCGAGGCGGCCGCTGAAGAGGCTGGATAAGGCGCGGGTGGCGGCCATTGAGGAGGGGGTGAGGGAGGTTATGGAGGTGGAGAAGTCGTTATAGGAGAGGGAAAGGGGGGTATGGTTAAGATTGTTGACGTTGATGATGCTGTCGTCCACAACTATTGGACAGGGGGAAAAGGGGTGTGGGTGGGTCCGTCAAGACCACCACCTGCAATGTGGCCGGCATGAGGAGAAATGGCCACATGTGACGATGATGGGTTGAAATCAAACTAATGCATTGGGGATCGGCCGTGGGATAGCATTTTGGGGGCACCATGCATGTCAATGTCGAAATTCAAGATTGTTCCTGCGTGCTTCACGTCGTGGTCAAGTTGACCTATGACAACGGAGAGTTGGGTGAGCAGCAACACAGACACTTTATCACATATGGCGTTGCAAAGTAAATCTTCAGGGAATCATCAAATTGCCTCCACCCCCCGCGCTCCCGGCTACCTATCCTTGATGTAAACGAATCTCAAATCAAGACCACGCCTCGCTATCCTTTCCCACCGGTATCATCACCCCTCAAACCCTCCTAAACCTTAAACCTCCTCGGATCCAACTTCCCCACCCCTTCCTCCTCCCCATCCCGCCCCCCCAAAATCATCCCCGCCACCAAAAACCCCGTCCCCGGCCCGTTCTGGATCCCCCAGCATGTGTGGCCCGCAGCTACCCACAACCCGGGGACAGACGTGGGTCCGATGAGGGGGCCGCGCTGCTCGCCGAAACGGATGTGTTGGGGCAGGTAGCAGGCCTGGCGGGCCTTGATGGGGGCGGCGGAGAGGGTGGGCGAGATGGTGGAAATGTAGGCGATCAGGTCGGAACACTGGGATGGGTCGGGGGTGACGAGGTCGGCGGTGGGGGGGAGGGGGGTGGTGTTGTCGGTTTCGCCTGGAGGGGGTTAGATTTTATTTGGGAGGGGGGAGGGGGCAAAAAAGGGGAGGGGGGGCGGTAGGTTGAGGAAGGGGGCATACCGCATGCGTAAACCTCGCCAAACGGCCGGGCGTAAATCTCCGGGTCGACGTTCCCCCTGTGCCGGCGCTTCTGGCCCTCCCTGGCGCGGTGCTCAGGCACGTAGTCGTTTGGCAGCTGGATGTCGGTAAAGACAGCATAGGGACTGACGTTGGCCTCGAACACGACGCTGTGGGCGCGCACGCCCTCGATGCGCGTCCGCGGCAGGAGCTTGCCCGTCCACGGCCCCGCGGCCACGACCACGTCCGTCACGCCGTTGAGGGTGAGCAGCTGCCCCGTGTTGCGGTCCTCATAGTCGACGCTGCGGATGCCGGCGGTGGGGCTGCTGTTGATCTTGGTCACCCTGGCGCGCAGGCGGATGTCGACGCCCTTTTCGCGGGCGAGGTCCGCCATGGAGGTGGTGAAGTGGAAGGGGTGGACCTGGGCGGTCTCGGTCGAGCCTGGGTCGCCCATCTCTTCGTAGTGCTGGACGAGGCTGCCGTCGATCCAGTCGAGGTCGGCGGGTAGGGGGGAGTCCTGGAGCAGGCCGACTGCGGTGGGGTCTTGTTTCGGGAGCTTCTCCCAGTCCTTGGTGTCGCCGTCTGGGGCGGGGGGGCTTTGTATTGGGGGCTTGTCGTCGGTGCCGTCGGCGCTGTCTGTTGGCGGCGGCGGCTGTGGTCGACTCCTCGGTTTAAGGTCCCCCCGCTTGACGATGGCCGACAGGCTCCCGCATCCCAATCGGCGGTAGCCCCATCGTTCTGCCCCGTTGTGCTCGGCGGCGAGCTCCCTGTGCAGGCGGTACGACAGCGGGACGAGGCAGCTCGGGTAGGCCCATAGGCCCAACAAGCCGCCGGCCTTGCCTGACGCGCCGGCGGCAATGGCGGTGGCCTCGAGGAGGAGGATGGTGTGCAGGGCGGGGTCGAAGGTGGGATGGCGCGTCAGGTAGTAGGCCGTCGTGCAGCCGATGATGCCGCCGCCTGGGGAGAGGGTGCTGCATGAGCTGCTTGCTGTAGTTGTTGCATGCACCGTGTGGGCATGGCAGGGTTGGAGGGACTTGGGAGAGGGGACGTACCGACAATGACAATGGTCCTCTTTTGATCGTCATGCCCATCCATGTTTGCGGCTGCGTCAAGGTTGTCTGGACCTGTCTGGACCTGGCACAGGGCCCTTGCAGAGCCAGCGCAGCCACGAGGCAGCGTCGAGCTGGGAAGCAACTGAGTCCTGGATATGGTTCCTAGTAGCTGTACGGCTGCCAATTGGATCCCAAGCTGAAGGTATTTTTCTGGTTATTTTACTCGTTTGGGCAATACCTCGTGCTTCTCTGGACTTGTTCGATGCTTCCTGAGCAATTGCGCTGGCGCGACTTCCCTGGGCGCGACCCGCCGACGCTGGCGTCATACTGGTGGCCCAAGCTTCTTCTCACAGCGGGAGCGGGGCATCCACGTGGCAGGGCAGCCAACCGTCTCAGGTTCTCGTCCGACTCTTCAACTCCAACTCCCTCAGGCTTCAGGAACGAAGTGCTGTACGGGTAGCTGTGTGGTTGGGCTGAATCATGACGAACGGCCAGCCTCCTTTTATCGTGTCATCTCCTGTCCACTCACACCAAACTCTCAAACCGAAAACTCAGACGATAGAAAATGAGGGGGCAAAGGGCAGCTGGGACCTTCTCTGGTGGGGGCGGGGACTCGTCAAAGTGTCCCTGCAGCGCCCCGGCCCAGGCTTGGCGCGTCGGCCCCTCGTCCAGAATTGGGACCTCGTCTGGTCAAAATATCGCTCCAGCAATGCAAACAACAGGAGGACTCCTGCTGAGGGAAGACCAAAGTAGAGGCCGGGCTGGAATGATGTTGAATGGGGATCATCGGCGTACAGCATGGGGAATCAGCTCCAAGGATATTTGGAGCTGTCAGGGGCAGCAACCCCCCATCAGCTTTTGTTGAAGAATCTTGAAGCATAAAACCAGTTGCAGGAGCGAAACGCCGACCTGCTTGATCTCTCACCGTGCCGCGCCCAACCAGCCAATCGGAAGCCTCGGTCGTGGCGTGAAATCGGCCAGGAAGCCCGAAGCTCGAGCTGCCTAGACCCAGACCAGACCACACCACCTTCCGTTACATAAAAAGAGATCCTCCATGTTCTTTTTCTCGAGTCTTTGATCTCTTCCAGATGCTTCTCTCTCGGCCCAAACCCATCATCCCTCGCCAGCTCACCGCCGCCCACGCCTTACACATCCGCCCGCTGCCAGCAACACGAACACTGAGGTGTCAAACAACAACTGCGTCATCGCGCCGTTTCCACCCCGCGCCATCGTCGCATCGTCGCCCCAGCCTCAAATTTATCGCCCCGCCGCTCAAGCATCGAGCACAATCTCAGCCACTCCACTACAGATCATTCTTCAACATGGCTTCCGCAACAAGTTTTTATGACTTCAAGCCCCTCGACAGTACGTGCCCGCTCCCACATGCCTTGTCTCCCATCTCACCAGACTGACTCACACCCCACCCGCAGAGAAGGGCAAGGAGGTCCCCCTCTCCGACTACCGTGGCAAGGTCGTCCTGATCGTCAACACGGCCTCCAAGTGCGGCTTCACCCCGCAGTACGCCGGGCTCGAGAAGCTGTGGAAGGACACCAACGAGAAGCACCCGGGCGGCTTCGTTATGCTCGGCTTCCCCTGCAACCAGTTCGGTGGCCAGGAGCCCGGCACCGACGACGATATCCAGCAGTTCTGCCAGGTCAACTACGGCGTCACCTTCCCCATCATGTCCAAGGTTGAGGTCAATGGCGACAACGCCAGCCCCCTGTTCCAGTGGCTCAAGGCCGAGAAGCCCGGCCTGTTTGGTATGAAGCGCGTCAAGTGGAACTTTGAGAAGTTCCTCGTCGACCATGAGGGGCAGGTCATCGGCCGCTGGGCGTCCACCACAAAGCCCGAGTCCATCGAGCCCGATATCGTCCAGGCGATTGCTAAGGCCATGGCGGATGAATAGGCGCCGGGCGTCTCATTGGAGGTGGGGGTATTGCTGTACGGGATTAATGCATGAGTTTTTTTATATACCACTCCCACGATTCCTATTCGGACTCAGTCGTTAGTATTTGGCTAGTTGGTCAACGGGGCATATTGACGAAGGGGAGTGGATGGAACGGAGCTTTCAGATGCGTTTATGGACGACCTCGTTGCAACGAGAAATAGGAAACAGAGGCATTGTTGATTCCATCACTCCTCCCACTCCGTCCCATGTTCTGACTAGAGGGGATGTAGACAACCCCCTGAACCGCCTACCGTCTCTCCCCCAACTACCTAACTACCCCATAAGTATATGCCAGCTCCCCAGCACCCCTCCCACCGGCACTCCATGTATCCAAACCGAGGCAGACTCAATCACCAGTCCTCAGTCCTAGGAGGGCTGCCGGCTCTCCCCACGGGTGACCACCCGCGAGGGCCTCTCCGGAGAGTCCATGAGTTCGACACCTTACCAAAGCCCCCGGTGAGTTTTTGTAGCCAGCTACCTCCTCTTCCTTCTCGACTCCGAGGGCGGTTGGCTGGTGAGCTTTTTGGAGTATTTTTTTTCTTCTCGCCGTGGTTATTCTTGCCATGTCTGCTAGTCTTCCCGAGTCGTCGGCATGATGTAAGCGCGGTTGAGACTTGGGAGCCAAGGAGAATGCACCACTCTCCTTTCGGTTGTTTACTTTCTCCCCCTTGGTCTTATTTTGAGGCCCAGATAAGCATTTTGGTTGCCTCTCCCCGTACATAGGTCCACATTCTGGGTACCGACATTCTGCTACGAATCTCCATTGTGTTGCTTTAACTCTGACTATCCCCTACCGAGTATGCTGCAGGCGTGCTTACTTTCCCGACGTCTCCCTTAAACTGACGATACTTCACAGTATCAATAGCATTCTTCCCTAAAATTTCATGTTCTCTCAACTGGAAAAAACGGCCTGAGGGGCTCAACCTAGCCTTTAAATCAAGTAGAGCCGGAAGTTCAGTCGCTCCCACTCTTCATCCAGCAACTATTTCTCTTCTTGCTCACCTTACTCCACGCCATGTTACTCCACCAGCTCGAGAAAGCTTACCAACCTCTACGCCCCCCTGGAGGTTGCCCCAGTAACGATACCCAACGATGCGACCTGGTAGGACGACCTTTTGTAATACCCTACTTCTAAGGCATATTTTGTCCAACCAACTCCTCCTCATACTGACTGCCCGAAATTGTTATCGTTCTGCTCACCCTTGCCAGCTCATGTTCAGCAGCCCATGCCGGGCTTTGCAAGAGAAACTGGGATGGCAAGCTAAAGCAAGGCCACGGGCCTGGACGATCTCCATTTCCCAACAACCCTGGCTCTATCTTCATGATCGCGCTATGACTTGGGAGTGACAACGACCATGCTCCATTCCGAACCTCAGCCCCTCAGAGTCCCCGTTCGCGCTGAGAAATCTTATGATCAGGCCAGGCCATGTTCCCAGCAGAACCAGCCTCCGCAACACCCTGACTCACAAAATCTCCGGCCAGGCGGCGAGCCCTACCACATCAAGCCCCCGTCTCAACTTTCGTCCGTAACCTTCCGGTCGTGTTCTAGCCTCGTGCAATCCGTGGCGTCCATGGCGTCCTCGGAAGCCGGATCTCAGGTGTAACGCCCGGTTATTAATAGCCGGAAGGGGGTTCATCCCGTCCTGGGTGGATGGATGGGGGGACACGATGACGCCAGGGGTTTGAGCCTCTCTGGCTCAGTCTCAGATGACGGGTCAGCCCGGGGGTTCAGTAAAGAGTTTCGGAGGCATGGGAGGCCTTGCTTGCTCGCCAGGTCTGAGGTATACCGCTGAAGGAGGGGTGCGTTCTGACTGGATATCTTGGCTTTCACATCTCACCTTCACATCGCTCAGCATGGACAACCAACACGAAGGGGCAACAGGACCGAGAGATATCGGTGCCTCGAGAAGAAAAAAGGCCCCTGCATCACAGTTCGCGATCCCGATGGAACACCAGTGCTGACCGTGCAGAGTAACACAGCACGTAATACCAGCCAGCCATTCCCGCGTGTCCCACAGCATACACGCCACGAGCCCGAAGGGATCACACCCAGTTCAACAACCTCACCGCTCAACCCCCACGAGGGCGAATGCGCCTTGCCTTGCCACGAGAAGCTGCAGAAGAAGCAGAGTGAGATGTGGCTCAGACCGCCACCGCCCATGGATGCTCCTTGGTTGTCGTCGTCCTCCCGTGTCCCTTCATCGGGGGTCAAGGCATACACCCACCCACCAGAGCAGAGCGCAAGGTGAACACCAGGGGCATGTCCGGCAATGGCTCACCCATCAAGAGCGAGAGCCCTCTCAGTCTACAGCCCTCCCGAACGAGGCAGAGACCACAACGCAAAGGGCAAGTGCTCCCTTTCCAACCACTTCGATCACCACCAAAAGGATCCCAACCCCACGCCGTACTCTCCCGAAAAGAGCAGTTGCCAAACATCACCAGACAGCAACGTATATGAAAAGCCCCCCCCTTCCAACCCACCGACACATATCTCCCCGCACAACACCCCCATAGGCGGGTGTCCCAAACCCGGATTCACAGACAGAACAAGAGGTCAGGTGTCAACACCAAGCCATGTGCTGCTGCTGCTCCTCCTGCAAAAAACACCTTCATGCACGTCAAGTCCCCCAACCTGGTCCAGACAAGCAAATATCCTCCTCCCTTCCGAAGCATGTGTGTCTGTTCGCACATGCCTGTGCAACCTTGTTTGCCCCAGCCACACCCTAATAAACCAAAACCACCATGGCAAGTTCCGATCCCGAAGGGCCACAGCATCGAACGACGGACGATCCCTCCTCCACAGACAGCCCCGTGCGTGTGGAAATGGAAAGGAAATCCTTCCGCACCCGCACGCGCCACGTGAGAGGGCGGAGTGACGGCGGTACATAATTTGTACAACCTCACTCACCCCTCTCCCGTGTTATGGTGGTAGTGGTACACAATAGGGCATCCCGAGGGATCTCATCTCTTGCCCGCCCTCCCCAGATGTATAGATGTATGTCCAGTTCTATGGGTGAGAGAAGGGACCAGAGGAATGCCAGCAAAGACACGGGCTGGAGATTGGCCCGACCGGGCTTTGTGTGGCCTTGTGTGTTTGGGGCGGGTGCGTAGGGCTGCGGGATACACTTTGTCTATACGGAGTACATACACGCACGCGGCCACGGCGGCGGTGCTATTCATAGAGCAAGACACGCAGACACGCAGACGAACAATGTTTACAAATGGGGGTGGGGGGTGGAGGTCACCGGTTGCGCAGGTAGGGAGAGCAAGAAAAGGGGGGGGAGGGGGGAGTCAAGTCAGACACGCGAGACGGTGAATGAGTGGCCAGCCCCTGAGTAATGGGCGTTGCTGCTTCGGTCGCCGCGAGGCGGTCCTGAGCCGCAGCCGCAGCAGCGCCGCCAGCAGGGAACGAAAGGGACTGCGTGGGCTGACTGGCTGGCGTATGTGCGTGCGCTGGCGCAGGAGGACTTACTGACTGACTGATCGACAGACGGACAGGCCGACCGAGGCTTGGGTTTTTTTGCTCGACAAAAAGGGGGGAGGCGATGATCTGAGTGAGCGCCCTGCCCTGCCATGTCCTGCATGTCTCGGTCCACGTTACCAAAAACCTCGACCACCACCGGCCAGCCGGCTGGCAAGGCAGGATGGATGTCTTTGGCAGAAAGACAGGAACACCGGCGAACGGCGGGTTGCGGGCGCCAATTGGACTTGGTGGTTAGTCGGGAGTACATGTCGAGACATTTGGCAACTTCTCCAGGAAATGTCAAGATTAGGTTCCGCGCGGCCGGGAGGAGGATTGGAAGTTCACCCTGCCCTCATTCCCCACCTATATCCGGGCATCTCGAAGCGCTGTCTCCCCATGCCCGCGTTCGGGGACCAGCCTCGTTGTGGCGAGAGATCGGCAGACGTACATAACTAGCACGGCGTTGCTTGCTGCACGGCAGCTATCTTGCGTACTGACTGGTGAGACTGGTGAGGGAGGGGAATTTTTCGTGTTCGTTGACGCGGATGTCGGTTCGGGGGACCAGGCAGAAGATGGGTCGAGTGGTGGGGGAACACGTCTGTCTGTCTGTCTGTCTGTGATATCTCGGTGGGGGAGTCTGGCTGGCAAGTGCGACTTGTGATGATGTTGAACTCGGCAGTGAGCTTCCCCCGGGGCTGCTGCCAGAAGCAGGCCCCGAGCCCCGACATATTGGCAGCCCAACGGTCAGGCAGTCGGCGCTGGGGCCGAGTAAGGTGAGCTTTTCACAATCAGGGGATCACATCTGAGTTGAGAAAATGTAACGGTCGACGGTCTGACCCCAACCCTCGGTTGCCCAGTGAGCGGCGGCAGCGGGGAGCAACATATCGTCCCTCCTCCTTCTCCACCGCATCGCCCATCACCCGTCCGTCCCTCATCACCAGCATAGCAAGCAGAGAGCACGCGACGGCCAGGGAAGGCCCCTGCTCACTGGCAAACCCACGGCATCGTTTTCAGGGCCCCCGAACTGGCTTCTGGGCGCGTCGGTCACAGAAGCAGCCTAGGGCGGTCGCCAAGACGCGGGGAATCGAGACCTTGGCCGCGGCAAGGGCAAGGCGTGGCGGCAGGCGGCGGGCCAGGCGATTGCAACGTTCCATCCAAGCCCACACCTCGAAAAGAAGGGCACAAGCCGTTGGCCCGCAAAGGGAAGGACGAAAAGGGCTTCCCAGGGTCAGTCAGGGCAGCCAACGAGCGGCTGGTGAGAGCGCTGTGCGCGTGAGAGCGCTGGATAGATGGATGGATGAGATGGGGAGGGGGGGGGATGATAAGAGCACAGGCCCCATCCTTTGCATCCATCCCATCCCGATGCCCATGCCCTCATCTCGATACCTGATTGACAGCTGTCGACCGGCCGGTGTGAGGAGGTTGTGAACCCGATGATTTGACGAGAGGCAGGGAATTGGGGGCCGGAGAGGACGACCCCGTGGACCGCTCAGCGCGGGGGACAATTAATTTGTGCAGCCGGCCGTCACTGGCTGGGAGCGGACCCGATGATGCGCGATGCGATGTGATGGATGGCATGCCGCAACAGCGGGCTGCTGCTGCTGCTTGGTGCTGCTTGGGTGCCCCCGCTGCATGATGCAGTGTCCCAGCGGGCTGTCGATGCGCACCCGACGACCCGATCTCACCTTGCCTCTCGCGAAGAGAAAAGACACTCCTCCATCCATGAAATGCCCAGCTCAAATCTCCGGAGGGAGGAGGAACGAGCACATCGCTGGCGTCGGTGAATACGAACAGGAACAGGCGCAGAAAGCAGGCAGCATGGCTGTATATGGGGATATAAAACCGTTTTGATAATGCGCTAGCAAAACACCTGAGAGGCCAGCGCCGCCCGAGCTGACGAGATTGAAGCCAAGCATTGCCCTGCGCTGCCGAGACGGGACTTGTTGCAAGGTCCAGGCAAGCAAGCAAGCGATCGCGAAAAAAGACCAGAGCTCTGGAGCCAGAGAGCCAAGTTTCGCCAGGTCGCTGGGCTGCAGTCGCGGCCGAGGGTGGCGTTGGAAAAGGGCCGTTTCCATCAGCCACATCTCGGGGTCTGCATCGGAATGCCGCCATCCCACTGGCTGCGTGCTGCTGCGGGTCCGCGCGCAGCCAATGGGGCGCGCAGCCCGCCCCTCGGCCATCGCCCGAACCGGTGTAGCGTTGGGGGGTCCTGCCCAAGGAAAGAGAGGCCAATTGCCAGGGACAAGCAGGGGATGCGAACCAAGCAGCGGCGGTCTGTGGTCGGGCCGTGGCTTGCTGAAGCTTTGCCAATGCCCCATTGCAGCAGACGGGGAGAGATCCAGATGAGAAAACGAGAGGTGGCCATCGAAGAACCTTGAACCCCATCTCAAACGCCGATCAGTTCAGCCAGCCGTTTTGGTGCCCGACGGGCGACGATCTGATTCGTCGCCTGGCCTTTTTGGGGCTGCCGCAGCTGAAGCCTGGAAACCGGACTTGATTCTCCATCTCTGCCATGGCAACATGTGATAGTGAGCAAGGGGACTGCGGATGGATTCAGAGATAACCGCCGCCCGCGGTGTGTGGGGGTACATACCAGGCCAAGCATTTCGACATTCGACTATGGTGGGGGCCCTGTGAAAAAAAAAAAAAAACAGGCGACGTCCTGGTTTCCCGGCATCGACGGAGTACTCCGGGCCCCATCTACACGCAAGCTGCCGCAAGTTGACAAACAAGAGGAGAATTCGAGATCGGGAACTGTGGCGCGCGTGGATATTATCCCGGATGCGTGTTGGGACAGCTCAGTTACACGGAGCGTGACCCCCACTGGGCGGCTTCGGGTTATTTCTGTGAGCCCTTGCCGGCCAACTCTGACGTGCTGTGGATTCCGGTACGACGGGTTTGTGCGAGCAACCAACTGCCTTGTGCCTCGTCTTTGCAGACCTCGCTTGGATGCTAATCTCGCCCGGTCATTGCCTTGCCAGCCGTTAAGGAGTACGCCTGGAGTACTCCTCCAGCTGAGTTGACACCAATGTCTGGACCCGGAAGCGGCGGAGTATTCCCAAGACGCTAACGCGCCGGAGGCGACATTTGAGCTGGGAACGAGCCCGCCAATCGTGATGGCTCAATATCGACAACTCAGGGAACCGAAGGGTTTTTGGCAGACCCTCGAACTGGGGTGTGCTGTGTTGTGTGGGTGTGGGAAGGTTGGTGGAGAGAAAACTGGGTTGGGCTGCGGGTGTGGTTGCCGAGCATCTAAGATGCTTGGCCGTTTTTAGCGCCCTTGGACCAGAATTCGGCCATGTTCAGCGGATGTTTGGTCCCTGGATTGTACCGAGTGTGGATGCTGCCGTTTGGGGGTGGGTGTGGGTGCTTGTCATGAGGGTGGACAGCTTCAAACTCGGTCCTGGAGAGCTGCTCCTGATAACCATGCTTTGTGGCTTCTGGGAGCCAGATGGTGTGCCCGGGTCCTGAGGTCATGGCCCCGGAATCCTGGGGCTTCCGAGAGTGCCTCGGCGAGGGGCCAGACCGAAAGGCCCCAAACGGAGGTCTCATACCTGATGAGGACTGAGACGAATTGCGAGGCTCGTGTTCCTGGTGGTGGTCGTGGCCAAGTCGGCCTCCTGCATGGAACGCCGCTAGAAGTATGCATCGAAGCATTTGGTGGCGGCTGATTGGCTTTTCCCGCCAGCCACACCCAAGCCGGGAGTCTTGCCAGTTCCCGCATTCTTGCTTCTTGAAGCTTGGTGGCATCGTCCAGACTTCGAGATAACTTGTCGTCGTGGCTCGCCAGCATGCGCCTCTGAGGGCTGGGAGGTGCTGTCATGCTGCGGTGGCCTTTGATGGCTCTCTGGCTCCCGTAGCCATGTGCAGGTTTGCTGTGGGTTGCTGTGAGAGCTGTCGGGGCAACAGATGTGGGCGATTGGGGGCAGGCTTGCAAATGAAGTTCACTCCCAAAGAGCCTCTGGAGCGGTCATCTGGCATCAGATGCATCCCACGGTTGGCTATGCTTCTGCTGGTGCTCCTTCGCTACTATGTAACGCCGATCCAGCATACGCCAGGGTTATTGACCATCACCTACCATCTACCTCGCTGCCGGTCAAGGGATGAATCTCGCAACGTGGACAGATGATGGAGAGAACCCCCACTCCATCATGCTCTGCTACGAGGCTCTTGAGGGTGGCGGACCGAAATAGCACCCCAAAGCACCTCATATGGCACGTCGGGCTGACCGCGAATTCCTCCCCTCTTGCGAGTTTTGCGACTCTGTTTTCGTTATCATCACCCTTGCTCCAGGCTGCGAACGACGAGACGAGGTGGGTTGAGCGTCGGTCGACGAAAGTTGGTGTCGCATAAACTAAGACTGCTGGGGGGATGCCACCCCCATGCCCCGATTTTCGTGGAGGATCACGTTCGTCTGATAACCGAGTGGTTGCTCGTGTGGGCCGCAACCAGGGATGACCGCTGGGGGCTGCTGCTGAGAACCCTCCTCGACTGCGACTTGAGGCGCTTTTCCACGCCCGAGCCGCGGCGGGACAGAGCGCGACGGAGATGGCCGTGATGCGGGCGTTTGTGCAGTGTTCATTGATGAGTTTGATGATGCTCGAGTGAGCTCTGACTCCCATGTGCTGCAGAAGCATCAAGCAAGCAAGCAAGCACGTGGGCCCGTCAGCTTGTCATTGTCGAGTGGATTGGACTGGCCTGGATTTAGAAAGAAAAGAGTAGAGAAGATGGGGATGCCGCTGTCACCACAGTGCCACAACCGCCCAGCTGAACCAATGAGGGCGCCTGGCAGAACCCGCAGAGGAGTCGTGGCTGCCCGCCGCTGAGCAAGCTCTGAGAGAATCCAGTGATCCACTGCTGCAAACTCGCTGCTGTTTCCCCTCCCAAACCCTGCAAGACTGTCCCCGACCATCCCCACCCCCTCGAGCACACCTCGGGTTCTGTTCTCACATGGACCTCCTTGCTAGCCGCACCCTTCGCTGCCAATCGACCGCCAATTTTCGGCATCTTCCATGACGGCCATGCGCACGAATTCGATCCAGAGCAAACTCTGTTGGGGAGATGGAGGGGGCTGGGCTCTGCCTCAGTCCTACAGGTCGTCGGTCGCTGGACAGTGTCTGGCTGACGGGGTCCTCAACACCAGGACGGCGTGGGATTCCTCCCGCGTGCTCAGGTGCTGCTGCTGTTTTTACTGTGTATGCAGTCGCTTGTGTTGATGCAGCAGACTGACCCGCGCGCTGCAGTTCTTGTCGCCCTTGACCGACCCTGGTCCGCCCGATCCACATGCCACCCCCCTGGCGCCATCCATCAGCCATCAGCGCCCGCCGTCGGGTGGCCAGGCCAGGGTTTGCGACGATGGGTTGGGAGGGGGGAGGGGGGTGGGACTCGGCAGCCCTGATCCCCTGTCCACCCACCCCTGGTCCTGTCGCCGCCCCAATTCGCAGCACCAGCAGCAGCCGTTGCACCCCTCGAGGCCTGCCTCCCCCCCGACAGACCCCCGACCCCCCTTCTCTTCCCCCAGCCCAGGGTCGTGGTGCGTTTGGGGGTACCGCGGGAATGTACCTCAGTGTACCCTAGGATTCCAAAAGGGGGGTGCTGCTGGGCTAACGTTAGCACGGGCTTGCATGGCCCAATGCTGCCCGCCCAGTGGGAAACAGCCTGTTTTGATTAAAACAAGCCCTTCTGCCCTCCCGCTGCTGCGCTGCGCTGGCTCACGTCCTGGTCCGACACCTCCTCACCTTATTCCGCACATCCATACTCCCCCCTTCCGCCCTGTTCCCGCTGCGACCCCCCGCTTTGCCGACGGGCTCCAAGTCTCTCCCTCTCTCTCGCCCATTTACCCACACCAGTGAGCGGCCGTCCGCTGGAGACCAGACGAGACCCGACCAGGCCAGATCATCCCGAAGCCAGGCCCGTGTCGTGGATAGTGCTCGCTGCTGTCGCCGCAATTACCCCGGATCTGCCCTCCCCACCACGCTGCTGCACAACGACTTGGGACCGCCAGATTCCGAGATTTGCAGACGCCAAGGGTTGCTCGACGACAAAGGCAGCACCGCCTCGGACCGCCATTCTTTGATTTTTCAGGAGAGTCGTCTTGCGTGCCACCAGCATGGCCGCCCCGACCAGCACGCCGGCCACCTCGGCGGCCAAGGACGCCGCCTCTGCCCGGAAGCGCAGGAGACGCGCCCCCGCCGGCGGCGCTGCCGACGACTGCTTCACCTGCGCCAAGCGGAACGTCAAGTGCGACAGGAGGAGGCCCTACTGCTCCCAGTGCCTCGAGATCGGCAACGAGTGCTCGGGCTACAAGACCCAACTAACATGGGGCGTCGGCGTCGCCAGCCGCGGCAAGCTGCGCGGCCTCTCGCTGCCCATTGCGAAGGCACCGCCCGTGAGCTCGGGCAAGACGGCCAAGGCCCAGACGACGACGCGTGTGCGGACCAGCTCCGTTGCATCGCCAGGGCAATGGCTGCCCGAGCAGCAGGACGACCGCGCCGCCAGGGAGGAGGTGGAAACCGCCGTGAAGTTGGAGACTAGGCACAGCCGGAACCCTTCCATGACGGTCCCGACGACGACCTCCTTCCACCCCTACGACATGTCGCACCTGACCCCGGCAGAGTCTGCCCCGCCAGGTTGGACGCACATCCCCTTCACATCCAGCATGACTGCGAGCGACACGTCGCGATTCCTCCCCAGGGCGCTGCCCATGCCGACCTCGTCCCCAGGAGACATGATGCAGCACGACCTGATCCAGAGGCCCATCGACACCATGAGCGACGTGGACTACATGTCCCCGCTCGCACACTCGTTCCCGAGGGAAGAAGTGACTCCCTACATGCAGAGCCCCATCGTCTACGAGAACTTTCCCACCCACACCTCGCCCGTCCCGCAGAGTCCCGTGGCCGCCATGATGATTGAGCAGTCGCGGGCACAGGGCTCCTGCCCCAGCCTCACCTACACACCATCAGAACCCGCCTCGAGCCTCCACTCCCATCTCTCTCACGTAGACAGCCTGGAGGCGCAACTGAGCCGCAAACTGCCCCATGAATGTGACATCTTGGGTGAGTTACACTTCGTCGTCCCCCAATGCCCCGTGCAACCGACACTAACCACAGGACCCAAGTCCCTGGCACACCCGACCTGGATACCTACAGCTCAAGTGCCCAGTCCCACGGGCACTTTTGGGCCTCTTCGAATGCGGACGATGAGTCCGTGTCCGAGCCGCAAGCCCTTACCGACCGAAACCCGGTACCCTGGACTGGCACCTTCCCCTCGCAGTCACCCTCACCCATCTTGCAAGTGAGCCCGGACCTCATCACCAAGATGCCCTTCTTTATGGACTACTACGAGAAGACCATGTGCCCCAGCATGGTGTTCATCGACGGGCCCAACAACCCCTTCAGGGAGCACATCCTTCGCCTCGGAACTAGCAGCAGGAGCCTTCAGCACGCCATCTGCGCCCTCGCCGCATGCAATCTCAGGATGAAGAGGAGGCTCAGCCTCGGCCACCACGGCAGGGAAATGGGAGAGAGGCGGCTGGAAATGAGCCCGATCGACAGCGTGTCCGATGTGCAACCCAGCGACCAGTCGCTCGCCGAGGAGTACCAGCACCGGAACTTGGCCGTCCGCCTCCTGAACGAGCAACTCAACGACCCAGAAAAGTCGATGCACGACTCGGTGCTGGCCACCATCCTGCTGCTCTGCCACTACCGCATGGCCGAGTCGGGCGTGGCCAAGTTCCAGACGCAGTTCGCGGGTGTCAGGAAGATTCTGGGACTGAGACGCATGTCGCCGTACCCAGCATCGAGAGACTCGGCATGGATGGAAGCCCTATTCACCTACTTCGACGCCATCTCCGCGAGCGTCAACGACAGAGAGCCCCAGCTCACGACCGCGTTCTACGGCGTCCCGCCGGATGCTCAATTACTACCGCCGGGTGCCGAGAATCTGGTCGGGTGCGACCGCGAACTGTTCAAGACCATCAGCAAGCTTGGCCGTCTGAACCTCCTCTCACAACATCGGCCCGTACAACAACTGGTTGCCTCCGCCTCCCCGCTACCTCGCATCACCGCCTCCCGCGCCGCCTCCCCTATCACCAGCGGATTCAAGCCCCCGCCACTCCTCACCAGCCCAGACCACCATCACACCAGCATATTCGGAGGACCGGGACCAGCAGCAGGCATGCCACACCCCTTCAGCCCGACTACCACCCGCTTCGACACCAGCGGCTTCCCCATCACCGCCGGCGAAGTCGACGACCCGTTCAACCCGACGCAGCACCACCAACTCCACTCCCCGACCCCCTACGATGACCCCCGCAGCATGTTCTGGCGTGAATGGAAGGAGGCCCGCCAGGCGCTCCAAACATGGGGCTTCGACTCGGCGCGGGCGCGCGCCTCCCTGACTGCCCCACCCACGCACCCTTCGCCGTCCTCGTCCTCCCCCGTCGTCGCCGTGGCGCCCACCGCCTACCCGCCTACCAGCGCACAGATCCGCGACCTCGGCTCCCTCAGCGAGGCCTTCCGCTATGCGGCGCTGCTCTACACGGAGCGCCTCGCCAGCCCCAACGTGCCGTCCAACCACAACAACTTCCGCAACCTGGTCAGCCAGGTGGTGTACTACGCGACGAGCCTGGAGGCGGGGAGCGCGGCGGAGAAGTTTCTGCTGTGGCCGCTCTTTGTGGCGGGCAGCGAGTGTGTGAACGAACTGCAGCAGAACATTGTGCGGTCCAAGTGCAGGGAGATTATGGCGCGGAGCGGGTACATGAATAACCTGGCTGCGCTGGAGGTGTTGGAGAGGGTGTGGGCTGGGGAGGGGTGGAGGGAGGATGTCATGAGGGGCCATCGGGATCCGGGGAGGAGGGGAGGGCCGTTTTACTGGGCGAGGTGTATTGGCGGGCCGGGGATAGATGTGGAGTGGATTATGTTTTGATGATGGTGTTGGGGAGGGGTAGATGATGATGAGTGAGGTTTGTAGAGAGTGGAAGCTACACTCTTGTCAACATGTCTCTTTTGTTGTTCGTCGGTATGTTCTGGGTAATGGGGGTTTCACAAAGGCAAAGGACGGAGCTGGATGGATATCACTCATTTCTTCTTCTTGGTTCGAAATCTTGTTATCTTCTTGTCCATATCACGGCAGCCTGGCCCAGTTACAGCTGTCTCTTTTTTCCCTTCTCTGTATCTACCACGAATGCATTGCCTGGAAGGTTGGGAACAGCGCGCAAAATCAGTTTCTTTTTTGGATACGGCCCACTGTAGTTTAGTTCATAGTATGTAGTCGGCTGGCTCGGCAGGCTTGCTGAGGACGACGAAACGGAATCCAGTCCACGGTTGCGGTACGCACATCTTTCACCTCTCACTTCCACGTCCTCTACCTAGTGTTTGTTTCAGGGCCACGTTGTCTGTGAGTTGGGTAGGTAGGCAACGACAAGGCGGGATGTGTCGTTAACCAAGAACTACCTCATCTCATACACACTGCCAACCAGCCAGCCAGCCACCTCCTCATCCTTCCTCATGCTCTGTAAATTAGAAGCCCCGGCCTGAGATGTATGCGATGTACCAGCCCGGTACCGCCATTGTGCTGCTCTCTGTCATCGCTTGAGGAAACGAGATCGGGCGAGGCTAGCTCAGGAGGGGATAGTTCGTGGGGGGAAGCGGACACAGAAGACAGCAAGAACCCCCATCTCATGTTTTGTATGAGCATGTACCTCGATCCCCAAGTCCTGCCTGCAGCCAACGCATGGACGAGCTTCCCGAAACGCGTCCTGTCCCCGGGAGATCCAAGCCCTCACCAGGCTCGCCTATGCCCGGCCGGCTGGCTGGCTGGCTGGACCCTGCCTGTCCCGTCCCAGGACAAGGGCGAGCACAACACACCAACCCCCTGGCGGAAATCCGATTATCTCTACTCACGCATTGCGACTGCTACGGTGGCAGCGAGGGTGAGCTTGACCGAGGAGCCAAGAGGCGGGAGGAGAGGCTTATTCTGCCCCCGTGCATGTTGCATGGGACGGAGGAGGAAGGCACCGAGAGATAGACATGGGCGGTTATCGGGGTCGATTTTCAGTGATCGACGTGGGGCGGGTGACCCCCTTCTAGAAGGCATCTAGAAGGTGGTTTTTTGGTTGGGGGATGATGGGAAGGGGGGGGTTGCTGGTGGCTGTGCATGCACCACCAGCATCCATGCGTGTCACACACACATCGCATCTATACACCCTGATCAAAACATTGACACACACAAACACACCCCTTCCATCCCGTTCCCCGCGACCCAGCTAGCTCCCCCAGACGGGGTGGCTCAAGAGGGAAAGTAGTTTCCACGTGCCCAGGCCTGGGGTAATAGGTGCGCTAGGGTTGGCGGGTTGGCTGGGTTGGGCTGGGGAAGGGGGGAAGGGGGGGTGGTGATGGTGGTGAGATGTTTTTGGTTGTCCGCCTAGCCAGGGCAATCTCGAAGAGGAGGTCAGGTCGGGACATTGCAGGACGAGGAGGTTGCCAACACCGCAAGCGTGCATGCATACATGCGCTGCTGCTGATGCCGCTCGCGTGCGTGAGCCGATCATACCTGAGCTAGGCTCAGTCAGGAAGGAAATCAAGATGCAGCGGCTTGTTTTTGGCCAACGCGGGGTTGGGGGGTGATGGGATGGGTAGTTGGCCTTGGCCTTGGCCCTTGATGGCGGGAAAGGGAGTGCGGAAAGGATGGATAAGGTGGTTTGCGTCGGCTTCTGGTTCGGCTCTGCGGTCTCTTCCAACGGTCCGGGATCATTTGTTGCGCGGAGAGAAGGCACAGCGTGGCAGTGAAACCACGACGGCAGGCCGACGACTCCTGAGCGTGGGGGGTGTTGGGCGTGTTCGGGTGAGGTGCTCTGAGGGATCGGGATTGGGTGACAGGTGCCCGGTCAGGCGACGGTCAGACCAACTCGTGCCTGCCCCGAGGATATCTGGAGGATGGGCAGCGCCATGTACTGTCAAGTTCTCTGGCGCAGCAAAACACCAGGTGATTTGGCTCGATGGGCAGGAGACAGCATCGTCGCTGAGGCGCGAGGCCTGAGCTGATGCCAACCCCCGGACGACGCCAGTACCTGCTCCAGACTCGAGCAAAGCGCATGTGACGGGCGAGAGGCAAGGCTGTGGTCTGATCCTGTCCTGGAATCACAATTTCGGGGTTTGGTGCGTGGGAGGAGGGATGTCGAGTTGACAGCCAGCATAACGAGATGAGACGGTAATATCTAGGGTGAAGAGCCAAGATTCTGATCGGGATGGGAGGATTCCCAAACTGCCCAGGAAGGCCGCCAGTCCTGACAGCTGTCCGGCAGCTGCCAGAGCCAGGAGCCGATAAGAATGGATCCCCACTAAAATTCAAGCTTATCGGTCTGCGCTGGGGAAATTTTAGGAATTGGTTGTCAACCACAGGCGCTTCAGGGTCAGCCGCCGACAAGAGGGAACAACGGACCGCCAACTCGAACACCAACACTTACGTACCCCCGGACACCCCCCGACCTCCATCACACACAATGGGTCGCGAACTCCAGAAGCGCAAGCGGCGCTCGTCGCGCGCCAAGGTCACCATGCCCAACCGGCGCAAGAAGGCCCTGAACCCGCTGGGCAACGACACCATTGCGAAGCACTGGTGCGCCTCCTCTCTGCCTCCCTCTTTCCCCCCTTTCCACACCCCCCTAACACCCTCCCCCTCACAGGAACAAGAAAGAAACCCTCTCCCAAAACTACACTCGCTTTGGCCTCGTCGCCAAGCTCGGCAAAACCACCGGCGGCACCGCCCCTTCCAACAAATCCAACCTCTCCACCACCACCGCCTCCTCGGGCCCCAACAGCACCGGCACCACCGACCCTCTCGCCGTGCACTCGGCCGACCAGGGCCTCCTCCACATCCGCGAGGTGCGCGTGGAGCGCGACGCCTCGGGGCGCATCACGCGCGTGCTGCGCGACGCGAACCCTTTGGTCGACCCGCTCAACGAGTTCGACTCGGACTCGGACTCGGACTCGGAAGAGCGCAAGAAGGTCGAGGCGGAGAAGCAGAGGAGGTACGAGGAGTGGTCGGGCTTTGCGGAAGACGGGGACAGGCCCGAGGTGGTGCGGGCGCTGGAGCGCGAGGCGAACCGGCCGACGGAGAAGACGGTGCGCAGGCAGAGTACCCGCGAGGTGGAGTGGCTGCGGCGGTTGGTGGAGAGGCATGGGGCGAACACGGGCGCGATGGCGAGGGATGTGAGGTTGAATCCGATGCAGCAGACTGCGGCGGACATTGGGAGACGGTTGAGGAAGGCGGGGTTGTTGGAGGCGTGAGGGGACGGGGGAGGGGTGATCTGCCAGCTGCGAGCGAGAGGAGCGGGGATTGGGGATCATATACTGTTCATAAATGGCGTTTGGCGTTGTGTGTATGGATGGGACTGGGGCATGGAAAGTGAGATGCTATACAGTCACAATGCATGGCGAATTCAAAAAAACACATATCTTGCATACTCATGGTACCTCGCCGTGATCTACCTGCCCTCTATGCGCCGGCAACACCAAAAGACACAACCAAGCCAAAAGCCAAAAGCCAAATCAACGCTCCCCGTTATATGCCCCGACCGCGAGAGCAAACAACACCACCCATAAAAATCCCGCCAGCTATTACACCATCCCTTCCCTTCCTGTTTCCGTGACTTATCCATCCACCCGCCTTTCCCTTGCCTTTCCTTCAACTTGAACATCCTTCATACCCCCACATTTCCCCCATGCGTCCCCTTTCGTCAACCCCCCTCCCCCACACAACCTCGAGAAAGAAAGAAATGTTCGTCTCCCTACCCGAAATCACCTCTCAATCCTCTCATAATTCGCATGCGGAAACCTCGCGTCATCATACGCCTCCCCGGCGCCCGCAACCCCCGCCGACACGGCCGTCTGCGTGCCATACCTTCCGCCGACACTCCCCGAATGGTACTCGGTGTCGCTATCAAACGGGTTTGCACCATCCTGCCTCTCCTGCCTGCGGAACGGATTGTCCTGGTACGCGCTGCTGACGGTACTCCCACCCCCGACGGTGCTTCCCGCGCCCACATTCGTGTACGGATCCGAGTAGTCGGAGCGGCCGCCGCCGTAGGTCGAGGCCGCGCCGCCGTAGTGGGACGTCGCGGCGTCGTTGTCGTGGTCGTCATGGTCGTGGTCGTTCATGTTGACGGGGGCGTACGACTCCTCGTCGTGCGGGGCGAGGGAGAAGGCGGCCTTGTCCGGGTCGATGTTCTGGCTGCCGAGCTGGGCGCGGTCGTACCCCGGCAGGCGGTTGTTCCATTGGTAGTACTTGAGGGTCCAGATGGAGAAGAAGGTGGTGACGCAGAAGAAGAGGCTGGATCAAGTGGGGTGGGGGGTTAGCTGGGGGGAATACGGGGGGGGTTCGTACAAGACAAACACGGCCAGGGCGACGACGCCCTTGCTGATGCCGCAGGCGGTGCCGCACAGGCCGGAGGTGTTGTAGGCGGCCTGGACGGCAAAGGCCGACAGCCAGATGATGGTGAAGAGGACGTCGACGACCAACATGGCGTGGGGCTGGGCGAGCTTGCGGGTGCGGGGGAAGCGCGGCGCCATCATGAGGTAGATCCAGGCGGGGACGGAGAGGAAGAACTGGGGAGAGCAGTCAGGTCAGCGGGGTTGTGTTTGTCGCATTGGGATGGCTTATCCGGGCGTCCTTACCACTCCAAAGGTCCATCCATTGCCGGCGATCTTGGCCTCGTCGGCGCGAAAGACGGCGATGTTCAGGCACCACGACACAAAGCCCAGGAGGATCTGGAGCGAGTGGAAAACCAACTTGAAGATCGGGATCCGCTCGGGATCCATCTCGAGGTCCTCCCACATGTTGGCAGCGTTTGCTGTGGGCGAGATGTGGCCTGTGTCGGAGAAGTCGGGTTTGGTGTTGCGGCTCGGCGGTTGTTGACTTGGCGACAATGCAGTGCGGCTACTAGGGGCAACGAGGCTCGGGCGCTGGTGTGTGCAGGGTCGCAGGACCCTTAAGAAATGGGCGCAAAAAAAGGATATGCAGGGCAGCACAGGCGAAAGCAAGATTGTGAGTGCGCGGCGAGTCGCTGGTGAGGGCCAGGAAAAGGGAAGACGAGACTGGAAAACGAGGTTTGTGGAATGAGCAAAAGTCAGACAGAAACAGGTTCAGCTTGGATCCGACGGTTTGCATCCACGCAGGGAATGGATCCCGAGAATCGAGGGATCCCAACACAGCACAGCACAGCACCTCAGAACACAGCCGCCGCGCAGCGCTTTGCCCGGGCGACGAGAGCCCCTGTTTCTTGGCGGCGGGCTGCACAGTGGCCAAGCGACAGACGACGACGCAGCCAAGCCGCAGAGATGACGCTGCCCCAAACAGCCATCCCAGCGCCTGCGCCACGACGCCGCTGGCTGCTGCGCCAATCAGGCGAGGCAGATGCGCGGGATCGGTGGGTTCTTGGGCTTCTTTTGCGTGGCCTGCGGCATGAGGCATGTGGCAGCGTCGATTCCGCTTTTACCGTCTTGTTCCTCGCCCTGTTGTTCCCAGCCCGGTTCCTCCTCGTCGGGTCCATGATAATGGGATTGCTGGCCGCCGACAGACCATCCCAGCATTTTTCGCCAGCGGAATCAGGGGAATCAGGGGAGTCAGGGGCATCGGGGCAAGGAAGTGGGATGAATGAAGAATGAATGATGCCTGTTTGAGATGGCCCGCCCTCAATCAATCTCGACCCACCCAGGCGGATCCCCAACTGCCGGCCCGCAACAAGCGACAGAGCCAATCAGGGCGCACTGAGGCTATGTTTAGTGAAACCGAGAGCGGGCAAGGGCCTGCGTTGGACAGGAAACGGGAATCCCATGTCCGCTTTGGGGCAGGCGCGTGATGATTCATCTTGAGCCATCAACCCACTGCCAGCAGACATATCAGCAGGCGATGGCCAGGAATAAATGATAGAAATTCGTAGAGAATAGAGTTGAGTCGAAAACTACATTGCTATACTTAGCTGCGCATACGACCAACGCACATACTTTGACTCGACAACGTAAACCCGCCTCACATCTATCTCACCTAGGCTTACAGAGTTCTCACTCACCAACGCCCCTCATCCAAGATGGAGGCTCCAGCCTCCGACCCCGCGCCTGTTGTGGCCTCCGCTCCCAACAAAGCACTGCTACAATGTCACATCTGCGAGCTGTCGTTTGAGACCCCCGAGGACAAGCGCCAGCACGCAAAGAGCGAATGGCAGTGAGTGCTCCCCTCCCTTCTTACTCTGTACTCAACACTGACACCCTTCCAGCGTGTACAAGATCCGCTGTCGGGTGGCAGAGCCCGGAACTGTGGTTACTCCCCCAGACAGCGATCCCAAGCCGTCGACAAGGCGACCCAAGAAACCCCAGGGTCGGAAATCACCTTCAAGGACCAGGTCCAAGTCAAGGTCGAAATCACCCCAGGTCGACGAGGAGAGCTACGATGAGTCCGAGTCAGAGAGCGACGCCCCATCCGATAAGGAAACGCTCGAGTTCGTCCCTGGGGAGTGCCTCTTCTGCAACCAAGCCAGCACCAACTTCGACGCGAACCTGGCGCACATGCACCAGGCCCACAGCCTCGTCGTCCCTTTCCAGGACGCCCTCGTAGTCGACCTCCAGACCGTCGTCTGGTTCCTCCACATGGTTATCGCCAGCTACCGTGAGTGCATCTGCTGCGGCACCCGCCGCCGCACTGTCGAGGCCGTCCAGCAGCACATGACCTCCACCGGCCATTGCCGCTTCACCGTAACCGACGAGATGAGCGGCTTCTATGACCCAGATGCCCTGCCCAGCCAGCAGACGACTGAAACCCTCAGCAACCCGGACGACCGCACCCTCAGGCTCGCGTCGGGCAAAATACTTGCCCACCGCTCCGACCCCAACAGCACGAACAAACCCCGAGAAAAGACCCAACCATCTACCGCCGCCTCCCCATTACCCGCCTCCTCCCAGGAATTTCCCACAGACAGTCATCCAGCCGACGAAGCCAACCCCCAAGCCCTCACCAAACTAGACCGGAAAGAACAGGCCTTGACGAAGCACCTCGCCCAACTGCGCGTCGGTGACCGGTTGAGCCTGGCCCGCCTGTCGGCGCCGCAGCAGCGAGCGCTGCTCGTCGTGCACAAGAAGGGCCTGGACGAGGCCAAGCGGGCCGAGCGGCGGACCCGGGGGCGTGTCGACAATGTGGGGAACAAGATGGCGGTGCATACCAAGTATTATAAGCAGGAGGTTCCGGTTTATATGGGGGGTTAATACTCCAGTGGTTTTACAGGTCGGTGGTGACGAGAATATGAACATTTATGAGAAGCATAGCGAAGGAATCCAGAAACTCTCTCCAGCCAATGCACGAACACTATTATAATAAGCCACCGCTGCCCCCCCTTTCTTCTTCCAACTCAAAACCCCCAAACCACTCACACCCCAACATCTCCACCCCCTTTACCCTCCCCTTATCAAACAGCCCCAACATCACCTCTTCCCCCCCCTCTCCACCAATCCCCCCGGAAGCTCCCCAAACAAATCCACAATCTCCGCCACATGCTCCGCAACCGCGTAGTGCCCGTCCGGCGGCACGCGCCCGTCAAACATGCGCACGGCGCGGTACAACTCCAGCAGCAGCGCGCCCACGTTCCACCAGTCTACCTTTTCGTCCCAGGAGGCTTTGATGAGCACCTCAGGCGCCCGCAGGGTGAGCGGCTGAATGTGCTCGGTCAGGTGGCCAAGCCCCAGTCGCCGAGGCAGAGGGTGAAGGGGAGGGTGGCCAGGTCGGACGTGGAGGGGGGAGAGTAGTAGGAGTCGAGGGGGGTGGAGGGGAGGGGGGTGTAGGAGGTTGAGGTGCGGTCTTGCGGGGGAGGGGGATGGGTGGTGATGTAGGAGGGGATAAGGGTGCGGGAGAGGAATTTGAGGAAGATGTTGTCTGGTTTGATGTCTGGGCCGGGGCAGGGGTTAGCGGGCTCCTTTCGTCTGGGGGTGTGTGGTGTTTGATAAGGGGGTTGCAAGAAGAGGGGTGGCCTACCCGTGTGAATGACACAGTGCTTGTGGGCATAGTCGACCGCCGCCAGCAACTGGGCGGCGAACCGGCGCATCAGCGGGTACGGGATCATGCTGTCGTCGAACATGGCGCCGAAGCTGGCCATGGTCTCGCCCATGAGCTCAAAGATGAGGCACACGTGGTTGCCGTTGGGGCCCTGATGCTCAAGTCGTTGAGCAGGTGACAGATGTAGTTATAGCCGAGGTGACTCTTGTCGCCGTCGCGGAGGTGGGTGAGGATCTCGCGCTCGAAGATGGACTTGGGGCCGCCGTACGAGTCGGCGCTGAGCACCTTGAGGGCGAGATACTTTTGCTTGTGGCCGTCACTGCGGCGTCGGGCGGGCGGGTATCACGTTCGGTTAGCAGCCAGTTCCGTTGGAGAAGCGAGGGGAGGGACTCACGGCCTCGTCGTGTCCTCAACCAGCCATACGGTGGAGTAGATTCCATATCCGATCTTGCTTAGGACCTTACTTATACTTTCCTGCGAACACGCCGCCGATGTAAACGGGGTGGAACCCGCCCGCCCGGGTGGTATGCCTTGCTTGTGATGAGTGGAAGAGGGTTGTTGAGTGATGGATGGCAGCAGGTGAGCCGGCGAGGAAGAGGGAAAAATGCAAGCCAACAGACACCAACAAGGTTCCTGAGTCCGTTTCATCCAGGAAGCTAATCACGTGTGGCTGGTTGGTTGTTGAGTGATATGCAGACGAGCGGCGGCAATATGCCGTCGACTCGGTGTGGATTCGTTTCTGCGGCGAGCATCTGGAGCCACCTGCAGCTTGGGGCGTTCGCTCTCTGGTTCACATGTACACTCTACCACACTCTGCTGGTAACAGCTAAAATAGACTCTAGTTTTGCTATCTCAAGGTTGAGTTTAAACTAACAACCTGACTGACTGAGTAGGGGGTATCAACAAATCTAATCCTTATCCATACACCTCAATCCCCCCTTTTATCCTACAACCCCCCTCCCTTCCTCACTACCCCTGCCACCTAAACCGGCTCCCCCTGACCATCTCCAACAGCCCCGCGGGCAGCACCCCCTTATCCACCACCTCGACCCCCCCAAACCTTTCCACCATATCTTCATGATACAGCCTCAGCACCCACTTCTCATACGGCGACAGTGCGTGCCAGGCCCTGCCCATGTCCAACCCATCCGCCGCCCGCCCCGCCGATAGGACCGCCACGTCCGGCTCGCGCATCAGCCGCGCGTACACACTGCCCAGCGCGCTCGACGTGCGCACGCGGAAGCGCCCGAACTCTTCCAGATCCGGGAACGGCTGGTCGGCGAGGTGCGCGAACTCCCGCCGCGGCGTCCCGCCCCGGCCCCCCAATGAGCTGCTGCTGCCGCCGCTGCTGTAGGCGTTGCCCCAGCGGTCCGCCAGCGCGGCGGAGACGGGCGTCGTGCCCGACTTGAAGTGGGACCTGGCGCGGTCGTAGTCCAGTTCCTCGTCGGCGAGGAAGGTGTCGATGAGCGCGGCCGGGTCGGGTTCGGCGTCGCGGCGGGAGAGGAGCGGCGCGATGAAGGGGTTTTTCAGGCCCAGCCCGCCGAGGGAGGCCGGCCAGTAGAGGTAGCCGTCGGGGATGGAGTCGGCGTCCCCGCCGAAGCGGGTGGCGATCATGTTTTTGAGGTGGGCGCCGACGCCGCCGGGGAGGGAGGGAAAGAGCTGCTGCTGGATGCGTGCGAACGTGGCGAGCATGCTGTCGATGTGGGCGCGGCCGTAGCAGTGGGCCGGCAAGCCGAAGTTGTTGGAGAAGAAGCGGTGACCATAGATGTTCCAGGCTTGGATGTAGTCGAGGACGCTGCGGCAGGCCGAGAGCTGCAGCCGGAGCTCCTCGATGTGCTTGTCTACCTCGCCCTGGTTGATCAGGAACCGACCCGTGGCCGGGTCCAGCCTGAGGAACCCCCACTTGATGTCGCCTGTGGGCAGGGTCAAGGTATCCGGGGCAGCCGCGTCTTCATCCCCGCCGCCGACCTTGGCGATGCGCACGCAGCCCGTCTTCTCCATGTTGAGCTCGAGCCCCATGATGTCGGTGAAGGCCGTCATGACGCCCCAAGCCTGAGAGCACGCCTCAGCGCCACCCCAGAGCCACGTATCATCATGTAGACGGTACAGCCGTGTGCCCCCAGCTTTCTGGTTGACGGCGTAGTCAAGACAGAACAGGATCGACTCGGTCATGAAGTCGGCGACGGGCGTGTTGATGAGGGTGCCGCGCTTGCGCGTGCGGGCGGGGCTGTCGGCCGGGTCGTTCTTAAACTGCATGGTCGCCTCGAGCACGCGCCGGAAGAAGTCGCGCCACCGCTCGTCGACGCCAAAGAACTCGAGCACGGCAAAGATGGTCGAGTGCGGCACCGAGGGGCCGAACCACTTGAAGTCGGACCGGATCACCGTCATGTCGCTGCCGAGCTTGGTCTGCACCAGGATGTCGGCCTGCAGCCGCTGCAGCAGCCCCTGGACGACGCGCACGTGGCTGGGTTTGGTGTCGCCCCTCTCGCACCCGTCGCTGCCGTAGGAGGCGCGGATCTCGCCGACCGAGGTGGGCAGCTGGTCGAGCAGGATGCTGCGGAAGTGCTCGTCGCGGTTGGCCTCCACCGAGTCGGAGCGCAGGGTCGCGTTGTCGGCGAAGAAGAAGCGCCGCCGCAGCATGTCGTCCTTGGAGATGGGGTTGGTCCCGGGCTGCCAGACGCTCTCGGTATCGACAAAGACGCCCAGAAGCTGCCGGAACTGGCTCGCCCACTGCAGGCCCACGTAGTAGATAAGGATGGAGTGCAGTAGGTCCTCGTCCGTGAGGAAGCGGTAGCGGCCGTTGAGGTGGCGCCGCTGCTCGACGATCAACGGCGTTCCCCAGGTCCATGACTCCAGCGTGGTCATGCGCATGTTGAGCACGTCGGCGATCTCGGAGAGGACCACCTTGTTCTCCATGAAGCCGCGCAGCGTGGTGCGCTTCTCCTCGGTCAGCATGTCAGACCGCAGCATCGCCTTGAAGAGGCTAGGGAGCGTGTCGCCGCTAAAGTGCTGGCGCTCGTTCCATTCCTTCTTCTGAAACCGCTCGATTTTCTCCCGGACGACCCCGAGCGCCTTCTTGGCTTCCTTGGAGGAGAAGACATCCTCCAGATACGCCTTGATGGCCTGGCCATCCGTCTCCTTGGCCTTAAAGACGTACTCCTCCCAGGTGGCGCGCTGCTGGTGCATCTCCTCGCGGCCGACCACGACAAACGGCGAGCCCCCGGCGTCAGCGCCGGCGTCTGACGAACCCGCTTCGATCCACTCGTTCACGAGCTTGCCGTAGAGCGAGGCAAAGTCGTACTTGTTTGTCTGGACCTGGAGGCGGCCGTGGATCTGGGCCTCGTACTGATTCAGCATCGACTCGGTGACGGAGGAGTCGTACTCGGCCTGGTCGAAGAACTCGTCGAGCTCGTCCATGCCCTCGCTGTTCTTGTGGCCCAGCACCCCGATCTCCCGGGCGCCCTTGAGGAGCTTCTTGGCCCGCTTGGCCGTGTCGGTTTCGGACGCAACCTCCTCGCACAGGCTGCGCTTCTTGCTCTCGTAGGCGTCCTTCTGCTTCTGCAGCTGGTCCAGCTTGATGGCCGTGATGGACGCCAGAGTCTGCGAGAGGGCGTCGATCGAGGCCATTTTGCCTGCTGCCCTTGGCCGGGTGTTCTTGGGGGGAAGGTAATTGGCTGAGCTGGTGTGCAAGAAGAGGATTCGGGCTTGTCTGGGCGAGTGTGTTTGTTTCTGATGTCCCAGATATTTCCCGAGCAGAGGCTGTCCCGTCTTATACCGAGAGACTGACGCCCTCAGGGGCGCAGTCCCGGCGTGCCCTATCCAGAGCATGACGATGAGGCCGGTGCTGGGAGGATCAAACGTGAATGGGAATGGAGCTGAGGACCAACGTGGCCTACCTGGAGTAGGGTTGTGAGGACGCCGCGTGGTGGGTCAAACGCGAAGGAAAATGCGTTGAGGACCAACATGTGTGAGCCAAGTGGATTGAGGACGGACTAACCAGGCCAATTCCGTGACTGTTCTGGGACCGTTAACTGGGGGCGGCTGGGAACCGACACGCCGCGCTAGTCATAAAAAAATAGACAGAAAACACGAGCCTGAGGACGGCTATTTCATCAAGTCAAGGACGCCGCGTGAGTCAGATGAAACAAATATCCCAGTCCATTCCATCATGTCCCATCACGCGCTGCCATGCTCGCGACCAAAACAAAGGGGGGAGGGTGGCTAAAGGCAACGCCAGAACGACAGGTCTGCCAGGCAGAAAAATCACACCAAATCCCCGACACTTGTCCTGCCTGAAAATCCAAGTCTGGGTAAATTTCCTGACCAAAAGAGAGCCATCAAAAAAGTCGAAACAAACGAAAAGTAAACCCAGGCGACCTCCCGGCTTGACTGGTGGTACAGGACAAGTGTAGCACAGATACATGGAACCCAGCTCATCGCTCCGCCCACCCGTCGTGATATCATCATTCCCCCGCTGTTGCCGCTCTCCCTGCCGCAATTTACCACCTCCATCAGAATCGCAAAACAAATCTTCGTAGTAGCAGCCACAGCTCATCACCCACCGCACCACGCTTCAGACACCCCAACATGACCATCACTAATAGTCCATGGGCGCATCAACCAGCGTGACGGCGTGCTGCGTATGCGCCTGCTGCTGTTGCGGCTGGTCCTGCGGCCCGCTGCCCGTGTGCTGGTGATGCGGCGGCGGGGTGGCTGTCCCCGCCCTCGCCGCAGCCGAAACGGGCGTCACACGACGGCCGACCGAGAACCGGGCACCGCTCCGGCCCAAGCTGTTACGCTTCTCCAGGTTGCCCTCCTGCTCCACCTTGGCGAGCTGCGGGTCAGCCGCTGCCGCAATGGGGGCCGCCGTTACGGACCCGATGCCGTTCATGATGAAGTTGCCATCAGCCGGGTGGCTAAGCCCCATGGAGGCGTCTGACTCGGCCGGCACCTCGAGGCTTGTCCGCTTAGGGAGGACAGGGCCCAGGCTCGTGCGCTTCCGGTGTTCGCTGGTTGGGCTGGAGAGGTTCGTCGAGATGGGGAACCGCGTCTCGGGTCCGCCAACGCTCCTGTCGCGCCGGTGGGAGGTGCGGGGGCTGGGCGCGGGGGAAGTGGCCCTGCTGCGGCCGCCGTTGGCCTTTTCCAGGATGAGCCGGGTCCGCTCCTCCATGTTGGCCTTGCGGTTGCTCTCGTCGGTCGAGATGGCCCGTGGCCGGTTCTGGTTGCCCTTGATAGTGCCAGAGGAGTTCATGGTGGACATGCGCTTCAGCTCGTTGAAGATGGAGTCCTTGTGGGCGAAGAGGTCGCGGACCAGGCGGTACGCGTGCTTCTCCTCCATGGTGAGCGAAGTCTCGGTGCGCGGGCGCAGCACGCAGGGCGCGAGGATGGTTGCCAGTTTTGAGACGTACTCCTCGTCGGCAGAGGTCAGGTCGATTAAGCGTGTAAAGTGGTTCATGCAGGCATCCAGCGAGGCGATGTTGGTGAGCCGCAGTTGGGAGAGGGTCTGCTGCAGTACGGGGACGCGGGCGGCATCGCCGCCGTCTGCGGTCGGAGTGGTGTAGATGGACCGGATGATTTCGTAGACGTGCGAGGAGACGAGAGAGTCTGGGATTTGTTAGCATTTCTCGCTTCACATAAGCGTCAGATGCAAAACCAAACATACCGGGCAGTTCGAGGAGATAGAGCTTCAGCAGACTGGCAACGGTGGGGATGTCGAACTCAGCAAACGTTTCCAGAGCAGGTGTTTTCCCGTTGTTGACCCTCGCCCTCAGTTTGTGAGTCTGGGCCAGCGGGACCTCGTGCAGCCAGACGCCCCGCCGGGCCTCGTCGCCTTCGAGATCCGGGTAGTGGTGGTCCAGGTAGGTGAGCAGGGTGGTGATGATGACGGGCACGCGCTTGCGGTCGGCCCTGGCACGGGCCTCGAGGTCCACGCCAAAGGTCTGCTCGTCGACCTTGTTGTAGTAGTTCTCGTAGACGACCACCTTGGGGGCGAAGCTGCCGGTCCGGTAACTCTCGAGCAGGTAGCGCAGGTCGCCGAGGGGCTGCACCGTCTCCTGGTAGAGCATCATGTTGTCCACGGTGGCCTGTAGGCTGGGGATCACGTTGCTAATGGTGCCCGAGAAGTCCAGGATGACCGTCTTGATGGCCTTGAGACGGTCCAGCTCGCAGCGCTCGAGGAACTTGAGGTGCATGTACATGGTCTCCTCGAGCTCGCAGCGCATCTGGTCGAGCTTCTGGACGCCGGCCTTGTAGCGATCATCGGCCTCCCTCGCTTCCCGGCGCATGCGCTCGGCGGGGGTCTCGTTCGGGCGCGAGGTGTTGAGGACGTCCCACTTGGCCAGGTACTCGGTCACGGTGCCAACGACGGGGGAGTCGGAGCCTTCGGAGCCGGCCACGGGGATGGAGAATGTCCGGCCCAGAGTCTTCTTCTCGGGCACACCGGCCGTCTCGAAGGCCTTGGGGCGCCACTGGTAGAACAGCTTGGAGCTGTTGGCAAAGGTGTTGCCGACGTTGCCGATGAGGCGCAGGAAGCCGTGGGTGACGAGATCCTGGCCGATGCGCTCGGCGTAGCTCACGCTGGTGCTGCCCATGTGCTGCTGGAAGTAGTCGACGATGTCGGTGCCGGCCGAAGTGTTTTGGTAGGTGCCGAGGATGGGGACCTTGGTCTCGCCCATCTTGACGGTGGCGATGATGTGTGCGAGGATCTTCTTGACCTGGTCCGGGGTGTATATCTGGTCGCCGATCTCGAGGGGCTCCTCCTCCTCGGCGTCCTCTTCGACTTTGATCTCGGGGACCGTGACGTGCTGCTGGGGGCTGGCCTCGGGGTCCTGGAAGGCGAGCTTGTTCTCCTCCTCGATGTCCTCGACGAGGCGGCACTTGTTGAAGTAGTTGCTGCGGAGCTTCTTGACGGCCTCGGACTGCTTGTCGTGGGCCTTGATGCGGAGCTGCAGGTCCTCGTGGGAGTCCTGTATGCGGGTCTCGTGGGCGTCGCACCAGCGCGAGAAGGGGTTCACGACGAGGTCGCGGATGTTCTGGGCCATCTTCTTGTGGTTCTTGGAGGCGTCCTCCATCTCGGCCCGCACGCCGTCGTAGGCCTTGCGCACGCTGGCGCCATCGTCGCGGCCAAATCCGCCCTGGACCTTGTCGATGGCGGGGGCGATCTCGGAGAGGCGCTGGCCGTAGACCTCCTCGGCCTCGGCGCGCATGCGGGCGACGGTCAGGATCTGGCGGTTTTCGACGACGCCCTGCTGCAGTTTGCCAAACAGGACCCCGAGGCCTTGAGCTGGTTAGTCTCCGGGAGTCCAACGCAGATCAAGCAGGGAGAAGCAGCAGAGAGAAAAGGCGATGGGCTGGGAGCGGAGCTCACCTGCGGCGTAGTCGTTCGACCAGAAGGAATCTGCGAAGCCCGGCATCTTTGCTGGAAGTGCCGGGTGTGTATTGTGGTCAGGTCAAAATGGTGGTCGTCGTCGTCAAGTCGTCAGGCCGTCAGGCGGCAGAATAAAAAATTGTGGCGGTTGTCGCAGTTTGGAGTTGGAGTTGGGAGTTGGAGGAGGTGAGCGAGGTGTGATCGACGAGCCAGTCGCGGCAGCACGACCCCGAATCTGCAAAGGGCATGCACGATGCACCGCCGCAAGGGTTGGACACCTGCGATTGAGGCTGAGGCGGCAAGGCCTGTCTGTGCTGGGGACGATTGCGGGGAATGCGATGGCGACGGCGGGCGGGTCGGGGAAGGGTTGGCAGTGGTCGCGCGCGTTCTGGAGGGCGACAGCGATGGCGACAGCAATGGATGTTGCCCGACCGGCTGCTGGCAATTGTGGATGTCGCCAAAAAGGAGGTTGACCAGGAAAAAAGTGCTGTGTGTCGAGGATGGCAAGGCAGGCAAGGCAAGGCCAGCCAACATGCAGCCATGATCCATCCCAAGCCAGGCCGCCTGCAGCTGCAATCCGACCCTCTTCACCCCCCAAGGCGGTGCCCAGCCAGCAGCCTCTTGGCCCCCATTGGCTGGGCATTGTCTGCTGGCCCTTTCAGCCCGTTGTCAGCGACAACCTCGATCCGTCCATTTCGAACGAACCCTGGCCCTGGCAGCAGAGGCCAACTCGTCCCAGCTTTGGGCCCCTGCAGGGCGTCCAGGGTCCACATTGGCCTGCGGCAGCCCGTTTTTCAGGGGTCGCGACCAACACTTGAAACGCCGGGGACATTAACACACTGTGTGTGCGCTGTGCCCTGTGCCTGCAAGAGGATTGACGGGGCTCGCGTGGTTGGCAGGGCGCACAGTGTGTTCCGCGTGGGCATGGGATACGTCAGGCCTGGAAGCGGCAGAGACTGTACGCGGGCAAAAGACGGCGGAGGATTGGAAAGGAGCCACCAACGTGTCCCAGTCACAAGCATGTCTTGCTTGACCTGGCACAGCGTCGAGCAGAGTCGAGAAGAACTGCACCTGCTCGCCAATCGAGCCTAGAGCATGACGTAACCCACAGGGGGACGGGGTTCAGGCGGACACGCGGACCGCTCGGAGACCAGAGTCAAAAATGAAGTAACCGCCAGCTCCACTGTCCCTCCTTTTTCTCTCCGCTGGACCCTGGCAGCAGTCGACGGGTTGACAAAATACGCGGAAATCCATGGGGTGTTGGTTGTGCCTGTGGAAAATAAATATTGATGAAGCCCAGTCCATCACAGCGCCCAAACCAACCAACCAACCAACCAACCAACCAACTGGAAGCTCTGTGTCGTTGCTGCCGTTCCAGGGATAGCCAAGGCCACAGCCCCCAAATCGAGAGAGAGACTGACCAGGGCAAGCGTTGCGAGGAGCCCAAGTCCCTCGCCGAATAAATATCTTCGTGCCCATCCTCCACTTCTCCTCGATACCGTGGTGCCAACTGAATCAAGGGACGGAGCAAGAGAGAAGGGCGAAAATAACAAGGACATGCCGTCATTTTAGAGTTTCCCACGTCGACTCTGAATGTGAATTGACAGACGACTCGGAGACTTGGCAGACCATGGCCTGCCCTCGGCCCGCATTTGTAATCGACCCTTTCGGGGGGTAATCAGCGCCTCGATGTCGGTCCGCGTGCCTGTCTCTCTCAACTTCACACCAGGCCTCACACCCGGTGACGCCGACGATACCGAAACACCAGCAATTGAATCCTGGGCCCCGATGAAGACGACCGAGGACCTTCCCCTGGCCGGGGCTCCTGGGGGTAACAGGCCCGCCCCCCCTCGGCAACGGACATCCAAGGCCACGCGGGCTGCCTTGTTCGTGACAGTACCGTTGTTGCTCCTCGCCTTGATCTTTCGATTTCCCGGCCACCTCCCATGCCCTGGCCACGGATGGCGTCCATCCAGGCCCCAGACCATCGAGGAACGCGTCAAGCACATCCTGAACCACACCCCCTTGATCGGTAACCATTCCCATCATCTCATCTCCTCTCCTCTCCTCTTATCTCATCATGACTCTCTCACTAACCACCCACCCAGACGGTCACAACGATCTTGCCATCTTCATCCGCGCCTTCTACAACAACCGCATCTACAATGAGTCCTTCAGCGACGCCTTTGCCAACGGCGGCCTCCCCGGCCACGTCGACCTCCCCCGTCTGCGCGCCGGCATGAATGGCGGCGCCTTCTGGAGCGTCTTCTGGCCCTGCCCCACCAACGGATCCGACTATTCCGACTCAAACTACACCCCAAGTCCGTAACCCTCCTCCTTGCCCCTTCTATCCAAACTAACCCTCCCCCCCGCAAAGTCGTCCAACAAACCCTCCAACAAATCGACCTCCTCACCCGCCTCCGGCACGCCCACCCGCACACCTTCCTGCCGCCCACCCTCCCCAGCCGCACCGCCCTGCACCACCACCTCCTCCACCACCCGGGCAACCGCCCGCTGATCTCCCCCCTCGGCATCGAAGGCCTCCACCAAATCGGCAATTCCGCCGCCACCCTCCGCCAATTCCACGCCCTCGGCGTCCGCTACGCCACCCTCACCCACAACTGCGGCAACGCTTTCGCCGACGCGGCGCTCTGGGAGCGGCCGCTGCGCAAAGCACCCTCCGTCTGGGGGGGCGTGAGCCCCGCGGGGAGGAGGTTGGTGAGGGAGATGAATCGTCTGGGGGTGCTGGTTGATCTGGCGCATACGAGTGTGGATACGATGAGGGATGTTCTTGGGGGTGCGGGGGATGGGTGGGAGGGGAGTGCCGCGCCGGTGGTGTTTAGCCACTCGAGTGTGTACGCGATTTGTCCGCATCCGAGGAACGTGCCGGATGATGTCCTGGGGTTGGTGAAGGAGAGGGGGGGGCTGGTGATGGTGAATTTCAACCCGGAATTTGTGTCGTGCGTGGAGGGGAAAGGGGGGGATGGGCTGCCGGAGTTTTACCCGGGGAATTCCACGCTCGCGCAGGTGGCGAGGCATGTGGTGTATATTGGAGAGAAGATCGGGTGGGAGCATGTGGGGTTTGGGAGTGACTTTGATGGGATTGAGAGCACGCCCGAGGGGCTGGAGGATGTGTCCAAGTTTCCGGCGCTGGTGGGGGAGCTGCTGAGGCAGGGGGTGGGCCATGAGGATGTGGCCAAGGTGGTTGGGGGGAACCTGTTCCGCGTCTGGGGGGAGGTGGAAAGGGTTGCGGCTGAGATGCAGAAGGAGGGCGTGCCGGTGCTGGAGGACGACCTGCCTGGGCTGTTCGCGAATGGGTTGTGGGGGGAGAGCGCAGAGAGGGAGCTCTGAGTGGTTTCCCAGAGGGCGGGTGTGCCCTGTAGAGGATGTGTTTTGTCTTGTTTTTGTAGGTATTGTACATGTACACGGAACAGACGACAATGTGTTGCTTGCTGTTCCCCGCCTGAGGCAGCACCACCTGCTTCTTGTCTCCGTCCCCCCACCCCCAGCAGATGCGCCCTCGCCCATGCCGAACCCAGTTGTAGTTCTATCCTCGCCGTTCCGAATAGCGTGCGCCGCCGAAACCGATACTCCAAAACGACCACCGCAACCCCCCAACCAACCCTCCACCGCCTCACCCACGCCGATCCACGCGGTTGAGCCTCTTGGCCGACTCGGTCTGGTTCCTCGTCCTCTGGCCGCGCACGGGCAGACCCATGGCGTGCCGCCTGCCGCGGTAGGTGCCCATATCGCGAAGCCGCTGGATGTTCTCCTGGACTATCCTCCGGGCGTCGCCCTCGATGGTCATTGTCGACAGCTCGGCGGTCAGGGCGGTGACGGTCTTGGGCGCGAGCGTGCCGACCTTCGCGCGCGGGTGGATGCAGTACTTGGCCAGGATGCGCACCGACTTCTGCGGGCCGAGGGCGTAGAAGGACTCGAGGGCTTTCTGGGCGGGGGTGAGCGGGTGTGGGAGGAGGGGCGGGGGGGAAGAGGAAGCTCCTCGGGGCGCACCTTGACGAGCTTGTGCTCATTGAAGTTGACGCCGAAGATGAACACCTGCGCAGGAGACAGGATGATTAGCTCCAAGAATCTAATGCACGACGGGCTAGTCCACCATACCATCTTGTCAGTTGCAGCCAGACACCCGCAGCCAAGGTCTGGTCAAGGGCATATCCCGGGTGTCGAGCTCAAACTGCAGCCAAATTCCAGCGCTGGACAGTCAATCGCAAGATTCAAGGCGCCAAGCGGCTTTTGCCGATGAAAATCCGGTGCTGGCTGCGAGCTGGGCTTGCCAAGCCTCGCCACCCGGCGCCAGCCGATACCAGCCCACATGTCCTCCAGCCCTGCAAAACCCCTAAAATCTTCCATTCTTGGTCCAATTGTGGAACTTACACCAGCCCGAGAGCCACAGACTCTCAGAACGACGGCCAACACATCATGAGCAGCTTCGAGACGAGGCCGAAGCGGCCACTGCCGCACTCGGACGACTTTGCGTCTGTCGACGAGTATGTGGACGGCCTGCTGGGCTTTGCTGCCACGTCGGACCTGTTCCGCTTCCTCTGCGGCGGCGTGCACATTCTCGACTTCTTCACCACCGAGCCCGGCCTCTTTGCTGCAGCCGTGCCCAAGGACTGGCAGGACTATCTCGTGCGCACCAAGCCCATGGATCTCCTGGACTTTATGCTGCGGGATGACCTGGCCTCCGCCGCCAGCACAGGACCCGACTCGCCCCCCGAGTCTCTCCTCCGCTATGTCAAGGAGATCAGGCGCTTCTCCCTGCTGCGGTCCTTCCATCCCAGCAGGCCAAGGCTGCCCGTCCTCCCCCGCCAGGTGGCCCTCGGGATGAAGACGAAAAAAGTCCACGAGGTCACCCACTTTGCCGGCTACATCGACAGGCTCGCCGACGATGTCGCCCGTGCCTCGGGTTCCGACTTCACGCACTTTGTAGACTTTGGCAGTGGCCAGAACTATCTGGGCCGCACTCTCGCCAGCCCCCCCTACAACAAGCATATTGTTGCCGTCGAGAGCAAGGAGGCCAACATGGCCGGTGCCAAGGACCTCGACATCCTGTCTGGGCTTGCTGAGAGGGAGAAGAGGGTGCGCAACAAGAAGCTGTACCACCGCATCCTCGAGACTCTGGATCCGGCCCTCCACAACGACGCCGACGCCCTCAAGCGCACCGCCAAGGAGCTCGGCATGTCCGACGAGGACATCAACACCATCGACCTGAGGTCCAGGAAGGAGCTGCAGGCCACGTATTCTGTCGAGGAAGGGAAAGGCACCATCCAGTACGTCGTTGGCCGCCTGGAGCACGCCGATTTGACTGGCGTGCTGTCTCAGCTGCGCGGGCAAGAGGATGGAGTGCGCCAGGACGACCTCCGGATGATGGCCATCTCGATCCACTCGTGCGGGAACTTGTCGCACTACGGCATCCGCTCTATGGTGTCGAACCCGTGCATCCGTGCCGTTGCCATTGTCGGCTGCTGCTACAATCTGCTCACTGAGAAACTGGGGCCTCCGACCTTCAAACCCCCCTTCAGCCGGCCGACGCTGCAGCCCATCAATGCCCGAGTCGCCAGGGAGTCGGAAAGGCGGGATCCCCAAGGCTTTCCCATGAGCCACCGCGTTTCCACCCACGACGGTGACGGCATCCGGCTCAACATCACTGCCCGCATGATGGCCTGCCAGGCGCCGCAAAACTGGACTGAGGAAGAGAGTGACGGTTTCTTCACCCGCCACTTTTACCGCGCTGTGCTGCAGAAAATCTTCCTCGACAAGGGCGTCATCTCGAGAGTCTTCCACGGCCAGGAGACGGACGAGGAGAGCCCTTTCAACTCCAGCACCAACCCGGTCATCATCGGGTCGCTCCGCAAGCAGTGCTATACCTCGTTCGGTGCTTACGTGCGTGGGGCAATCACTAAGCTGACCACGAATTCCGACTTTGGCCAGTACAGCCAGGTCATCAAGGAAAAGATGTTGGACATCACGGACGAGGAGATTGCTCAGTATGAGGAGGCGTTCCGACCCCGGAAGCGGGAGCTGAGCGCCGTCTGGAGCCTGATGGCCTTCAGTGCCTGTGTGGTCGAGTCGCTCATCGTGACGGACCGCTGGCTCTTCCTGCGCGAGCAGCCCGACGTCGTCCGCGACTGCTGGGTAGAGACAGTGTTTGACTACAGCGAGAGCCCCCGGAATCTCGTCGTTGTCGGCATCAAGAAGTAGGGCGGCGACAGCCCAACTATGACGCTATCGGAAGTTGCACCAACATTGCAGTCGGATGGTGACGGCGGGCTTTCATCTGTTGGCTCGAAGGAGCAGGTTGGCTCGCACAGCATATCCCGTCCACCACGCCTGGCCACTCACGACGGCGTGAGCTCACGGCCCGCGCCTGTGCGACAAGCCGGCAAACACCGGGGGCCGGTGCATGCCTTGTCACATCAGAGACGCAGCCAGCGCCCACCACACGCTATCTAATGCCCACCACACATGCCCCAGCACCCACACCTGCGTCCTGCAGTTCCGCCCGGGCTGAGCTTCTTCTCTGACTGTGGCGTCGGCCAGGCGCCCTCGAGTTTGCCCCCTGAACCCCAAGGCGTCGGGGTTGATGGCGTGCCATGGCCATAACCGCCCATCCCATATTTCTTCTGCCTTCCTGTGCCCTCCCAGACTCCACATGTCCTGGTCTGTGTCACCAAGCGTCACTTCGCACCGATCTTCTGTGATGTGACTGCGCTCGCTCAATCACATTGGTTATGCCGGACTCGAACCGATGTTTGCCGGGTTTGCTTCTTTGGAGCCCGACCAGGCGGCGGGATTTGCGAAGGAGGGGGATGAGACACGGGATAGCTCTCTCAGGCGCCAATCAAGCTTGCCCCTCGATAACTCGGTTCCTGAGGAAGCACGAGGATGGCGACCTTGGAGGCTGCAGCTTACCCCACGCCGATCCCAAGCCTCTTTGCATGGCTGCATGTCGGGAATGCTCACAAAGGTGTGTTCGTGTCTTCTTGCCAATTGGCTCAGAGCATCATGAAGTCGGGCTCATGGCTGCTCTCCTCCAGTTTCCCAGGTGTCTCAAAGAAGTGTGTCATTCGATTTGTATCGAAATCGGTGGTTTATTCGAACTTTCCTCACCTGCCCCTTGGCACCCCCTTTTTTTCTTGCCGCGTACCATCCTCTGCACACCACCGGAACATTGGACTCGGAACCTGCTACCAACTCCCAGTGGCATGGTGGGAGCTCTCAGCGGAGGGGTCGTGCGCGCCAACGAATGCGGGGTGGGTGGCACAGGGTACCACTGGCTTCCTCTGTGGACCTAGTTGTCCAGTGCCCTGCTGCTGTCTTCTTGACCATTGCATCTCTCGTGGTGTGCCATTCGTCTTCGGGTCTCATTTGCTAGCTCCTTGGGCACTAATTCCCACTCTTCCATCCGTCTCATGTCAGCAAACCCAACCAAGGCGAGCATCGAAGCTACCACCACTCCCATCGTGGCCATTCACCTTGCCCACCATGCCTCCCTACCTACTACCTACCTATGACATGGTGCAACCCCCCACGTCTCGGCCCACCATCTGCAGGCAAGCTGCAACCCATTCCTAGAAGTATCTAGCTCAGCTTTCCTTGGCATCATGCTGATCCACTTGATGGCTTCTCCTGCAAGGCACGGGACACTGCCATGCACACAATCCCCAGAGCGCGCCCAGTGGCGGGCCAACAACACCTGGTTCACCTGTGAGCCATCACTTGCTTCACCCTAAATAGGTGGAGCTGTCCTCGAATGGGCACATCGAGTTTTCGGCAATCCGATCTCCCATTCCCGCTGCTCCGTGGTCCATCCATTGCCGCCGGCGCCGCCTATCTTCGGCCCTGCGCCCTCCAGGGAAGACCCCCATCCACGGTCCCATCTCTTATCTCTTATTCCCTTACCCATCCCTTTTACACTCCATAGACGCGCTCACACACACCCACACCACGCACCCACTGATTCTGATTCTCGTTGCTGTATGTGCTTGTGTTGCTACACAGCATACCGAGTCCGTCTTCCGATCCGCTGGTTACTTGAACCCTCCCTCCGGGAAACGGCGGTGCATCCATCTCCAAGGCCCAAGCGAGAGAGGTCTCGGCGCGGCTGGCAGTGTGCCATTCATCCCTCCATACATCCCCCTTACCGAAGATAGCTACTACGGAATACTGCAACTGCTCCGTGTTGCATTGACTCCCAACCACCGGGACCGGGAAACCCAAAAACTTCCCACACGCTCAGGACCTATTGGACCTGTTGGCTTGGCATTGGACGACCGCCCTCGGCTCGGGTGTTGTTGATTCGACGCTAGCAACACCGAACGGCGAGGGGAAACAAGGTCAGAAAGAGGAAGGCGGTCACGTTTTAACCCCCCCTCCAAGCTTGTTTGCATGTCATGATGTCCTGAACTCCCCTCTGTCTCGTTTTTTCTGCTTCGGCACAAAGCTTACCAGAAGCCAAGCGCTTGTCTGCGGGGGAGACAAGATCTGGGCACCGTCACGGTTTGTCTGTGAGCTCGGCCAAAGCGGAGCCACACCACAGCAGCCCCTGTTTACAACATCTTTGCTCCGCTTGCTCCCTCGGGGGCTTGAGCGGCTGTGGCTGGCTCACTCACACTTTCCCACTCTTCACGGGCGTCTTTTTTCTCCTGGGAGCGGTTCAATTGACTTCTTGCTGGGTGGCATTGTGTGGGAAGAACAAAGACCGGCGGGCAGGAGGCGACTCACCCCCTCTGGCTTCTTACATCATCTCACCACTCCCTCGACCTTCACTCCCTCCACCACCCTCATTGTCGCTGTCTGAACAAATTCCGTGACCACTGGGCAATTACTACCACAAAAATACCAACAAACCCACCACGCATCTACCATGAATGCGCAGGTGTCCTTCCTGGTAAGCCCTCCTTGCCCAAACTTCACCCTCAGACCCACTACTAACCCCCTCCAGGACGGCACCCTCAGCCTCATTCACATTCCCCTCGACCTGTACTCCACCCTCCTCCAGCCGATTCTCCAGATCCTGCTCCCGCCCAGCCAGGACCCCAGCAAGCAAGGCACCCTCGAGGGCCTCTCTCTGACCGACAGCGGCGGCAGCGGCGGCGGCCATGGCTTCCTCAACATCAGCGTGACGCCGCTCGAGTGCTCCATCGTGTGCGACTCGGCCTGGGCCGAGTCCGTCTTCGAGCCCGCCATCCGGAAGCTGCCCAAGGCGCAGGCGCGCACCGTGGCGGTGTCGAAGGACACGTACGCCGCGCTTAGTGTGTACGGCGCGGGAATGGATGCGGGGTCCCGTGTGGTGGAGTTGACGTCGCCGCTGGCGCTGGCGAATATTCCGATTTTCTTCATTACCACGTACTGTAGGTGCTTCTTTATTTCTTCATGTGGTGGTTGCTCCGATTCTGGCGAAAAAGGGGGAAGTCGTTCCAGGGCGCGAAGTGGCGGTGATAGACAGCAAAACTGACAAGGCAACCCCCCAGACTCCGACTTCATCCTCGTCCCCGTCAAGGACCGCCAGACAGTCGTCAAGACGCTCCTCGCCAAAGGCTTCGTCTTCTCCGACGACGACCAGTCCCACCTCGTCTCCGCCAACCCCTCGCCCACCTCGGCCAGCCACCGCCACGCCTTCAGCTTCAGCAGCAGCCACACCCACAGCCGCGTTCCCAGCGACGACACCACAACCCCCCCTTCCCCGCCCTCCTCCAACGTCAACGACCTCCAACAGCGCACCTTCGACCTCCTCAAGCGGCGCAACGTCGTCCCGCACATCGCGCCCGACCTCGTCCTGGTGCAGTGCACCGGCATCCGCGGCACAGGCGCGCAGCACAACTACCACGGCCACCGCCTCCACCACAGCCACGGGCACGGTCACGGGCACCACAACGGTGGACACCACGGCAATCCCTCGCGCGGCAGCAACGGCGGCGGCGGCAGCCGGCGCGGCTCGCGCACGCACCCGTGCTGGGTCGACACGATCGACGCGCGGCTGTACACGAGCGTGGTGGCGGCGCTAGTGGCGCAGCCGCGGTTCCTGAGCGTGACGCTCGCGCACGAGGACCCGCCGAGCCTGCTGCTGGACCGGGAGCTGCTGGGCCTGTTTGGGGAGTCGCTGGTGGGGCCGACCGAGGGGGCGCTGGTGCCGATTTTTTTGGATTTGGCGGACCTGCCGTTCGAGGCTACGGGCATCGTTTCGGGGGTTGCGGGGAGGCTGGTGAGGGAGATGAGGATGGGCGAGGGGAGCGAGTTGTCGTATCTCGCGACGGCGAGGTCCGGGGCCGTGGTGCTGTCGGGGGAACAGGCTGGGGTGGCGTTGGGGGTTTTGATGGAGGCTTTTGGGGAGTGATGGCCAGGATAAGGGGGAAGATGGAAAGGGGAAAGGGGGTTTGTTTTGAACCAAGATTTTTGATGGCGGGGGTTGGTTCAGAGTCCAAAGGGGGGCGAGGAGTTGAGGTTGTTTCCAAAAGGTTGGGGTTCTGGGTCGAAGTCTACCTCTCGAGCGAGGTGGAGGGCCAAGCGACAACTGTGTCGCGGGCCAAGCCCACATCCCCAACATGTGTGTAGCGCTGTAAAACCAAAAGAAATACCACCAAATTCTCACCACCCTCTCATCCCCCCATCTCGCTCCTACCCACCCCAACAAGCTCACTTCCCCTTCTTCTTCCCCCCTCCTCCCCCCTCCTCCCCCACCCAACCGGCCCTCACAAACGCGTCCCTCGCCGTCTGATTAATCACCGCAAACCTCCTCGGCCCCAACTTCTGCCCGCCATACCACCTTGTCACAACCACCATACAATCCCACAGGTCCATCAGCTGCATCAAATGCAACAGCCGCCCCCCGGCGGCGGTCTCGCCGTCGTCGTCACAGTCCTGGAAGCTTGTCCCCGCAGCGGCGCCCCGTATGCGCCACGCCGTGATGTTGTGCGTCGCCGCCCGGACGCGCTTGTCCGACGCGAGCAGGTGGGCCAGGTAAGAGGCCGCTTGGGACGGCGAGGAGACGGGCGCGCAGCGCGCGAGGAAGGTGGATTTGGATTCGGTGTAGGGGAGGGAGAGCGTCCAGGGGGGTTCGGGGCCTAATAATGCCGAGGAGGGGGTGGGGGGTTGGGTTGGGGAGGGGTGGTCTGACGGGGCAGGTTGGAGGCCATCTTCGGGTTCGTCGTCGTCCGACTTCGCAGCGGCCAGCAGTTCCTGGACCTTTTCTATCGCATCAAACAGGCAGACCTGCCCGGGCTCGTAGACGTCGCTGACCGCGTCGCGGAAGAGGGTCAGGTCGCGGGCGGCGGAGCCGCGCTTGCCGGCGGAACCGGTGCTGTGGGTGGCGAGCACGGTGGGTGGGACATCGGGGTAAGATGGCGGGAACTGCAGGCGGAGGGAGGCAGCATCGCCGTCGCCGGGGAGGGTGAGGATGAAGATGGTGGGATCTGGGTCTTGAGGGGAGTGGGCGAGCGTGGCGTCGCCGTAGATGGAGTTGATGGCTTCGATTTCGTCGAGGAGGGCTTCGGACATTTTGTTGAAGGGGGTTGATTAAAAAAAAAAAAGTGGTGGGAAAGGGGGGGGGGGGGGGGAGTGAATGAGTTGTGGTTGAGGAAGGGCGGGTGCAAATTATTTGGTGAGTTGACAAGTGGAGATGTGTTGTCGGAAAGGTGCATAAGAGCGAAGTAGTCGCTCGGTCCTTTACTGTGCTTCTAACACGAGCTTTATGGAAATGGAGCTCCAAACTCCTCAACATTACAATATTTGGGATCAAACAAAATAATATTTTTAAAAGTCTAGTGCTTTACAAGTTATCCTTCTTTATTGTTTTGCACACTCTTGTTGTGAATTGGTCTGGTACAGTTTTCCGCGTCAGGATGCTAGGCAGCTGTTAGCTAAGGCTTCGTCCTTCACGAATGCTCCAGCTCCCTCCCCAGCGTCTCCTGGCCTTTGGGTCAAGTGTGTTTTCATGAAGTTAAACTATTCCTCGAATAGAAGCCAGGGAAGGTCCTTAAGGCTGCCTTCATGTTCAGGTGCCTCTGACAAGCGCCGAGGCTGAAGACTACCTACCTAGATGCGATGCCCGGAGATGGGGCCATGGAGTCTTGATGATCCCACATTCAGTCTCGAAACTCTTGATTGCTCTCTTGGATACCTGTGACGAATTGCAAAGTGATGTGCTGATCTTACATATGAGCACAATAATGATGAAATGCAGGCAAGCCCTCCTTCCCTCTCCCCGCACCATATGACCGGGATCAGACAAACGGGTGCGCCGGGAAATTGGTCCGAAAGTTGACCGAGCCGTGTGTAGTAGGACTCTATCAACAAGCTGCACCGCACCGTCTCGATACATCCTTCGGGTCCAAGTCGAGAGTTGGAGGCTATTGCAATTGGCCGCCGAGGTGGACGAGCGGAGAATGTGGGTGCAGGGGGGAGGGTGGAGATGTGAGATTATGTCTGCAACGTTAAATGAGATAGTGACAGGCTAAGGGGACTGGCGGAAAAACGCGAGAATAGTTTCTGCAAGGCGCCGTCTCCCGGGGTGGGTGTGTATGCGGATACACTCCTCAACCCCTTAGCCTACACTCAGGTCCTAGGTCCATAAGAATCTCGACTCCGCTTGACGCAAGCGTCGTAGATACCTAGGTATCTAGGCACTTTACCACGCTAGGTGCCTATCGATCTCCTCATTTCCCACTCTGGAGACGCGGCGCGGCCCTCCTCTACTCTTCCTTGAAGAATCTGCCCGACGTCAAGCTCCCCCCCCCCCCCTTTTCTCCTTATTCACAGAATGCTCGTCCCTACAGCCAACCTGACGGTTGCCGGGTGGACAGCGGTGCTGTGGCTTGTATTTTTCCAGTCAATTACCGCGTACCCCCAGAGCGGCGGCCGCAGCCATGCCTTTAACCCTTCCCCTGATTCCCAAAGTGGGACCTCCTTGTCAACATCTGATCCCCGGGACTTCAACTCTACTCTCGCCACCCGGGCTGGCACTTTCTACCTGCGCATTCTCCCCCTTGGCGCCTCTATCACCTTTGGACTGATGTCCTCAGATGGCAACGGATACCGCAAGGCTTTGCGTGACAAACTCCGTTTTGACGGCTGGAATGTCAACATGGTCGGCAGCCGCAGTGGCGGGACCATGAACGACAGGGTTTGCCACCTTTAATCACCTTCCTCATTGCTGAGTCTTGACTAACCACGTTGCACTAGGACGTCGAAGGCTGGGAAGGCTACCGCGTCGACGAAATCGACGCCAAGGCGCGCGCTGTGGTGCCGCTGTACAAGCCTAACGTGGTCCTCATCAACGCGGGAACCAATGATGCCACACAGGGCTACTCCGTCGAGTCCACCGGGGACCGCATGCGAACTCTGATCAACTACATCTTCGATACGACGCCCAACGTGTGTGTCGTGCTGTCGGCTCTGATCCCCAACACGGTCAACCCTGGCAACGTCGCCCTGATCAACAGCCAGTATCGTACGCTAGCGCAGGAGCTGATCAGCAACGGCAAGCGCCTCGTTCTCGCTGACTTTGGCGACGGCTGGCTGACGACAGCTGACCTTATCGACACGACGCACCCCAACGACTTCGGGTACAAGAAGATGGCGTCGCAATGGCATCAGGCTATCAGCCAGGCCGAGACCAAGGGCTGGCTCTCGGCCCCGAGCAACAACGTCACCTTCTCGGACGCGATGGGGGGAACCACCATGTGCGACAAGTCGCTTAGCAACGCGGACCCTAGGGGCCGGACGCAGGTCCTTAAAGCCCTGTCGCCACGCATCATCGACGACGGTCAGTACCAGCATAGCTCGCAGGCCATGGGCAGGATCCACGCAGGCTGGTATGCCGGCAGCGACACTGTCTGGTTCGCGCAGCTCATCAACAACAACGGCGCGGACCGCGGCCGCGAGCGTGACGACTGGGTGTTTAGCCAGGGCGCGGCCGGCATCTACTACCGGGAGAACCTGGGGGGCGGCACATTTGGCGAAAAGACGCACATCCCCTCTCTCGGGGCCGCGTGCGAGCCAGGGGCCATCCGGTGGGGCGATGTCAACAACGATGGGCTCGCCGATTACATCTGCCTCGGCCCCGAGGGAAACATGTACGTTTCCATCAACGACGGCGGCAAGCCTCCGAGGTTCAGGGACGTTGGCCTGTACAAGACGGCGCCCGGCGGCTATGCCCGGACCAACGTCCGCCTTGGCGATATCGACGGCGACGGACGGTTGGACTACTGCGTCGTCGCTGGCAATGGCGACATCTACTGCTGGCGTAACGGCGGGGTGGGCGAGATGGCGGCGTACTGGCAAGACTTTGGCGAGGGGAAGCCCGTCTTCACCGGCAAGGGCATGGGAAGCATCGACGGCGTTCACCTGGTCGATATTAATGGAGAGCGAGTAGCCCCTTCCCCCCCTTTTTCCTCGTATTTTCCTTCTTCTTTTCTGCCATTTTTGGTGCCCTTCCCGTGTCCATATCATAGGTACTAACAGCTCTTTCTACCCAGCTTCCGGTCCGATTGGCTCTGGCTGGATGATACCGGCAAGGCCACGACGTACATCAACCAGAGAGGCCAGACCAAGGGTTTGATCCCCAACTGGGACTCGGTTGGCGTGACGCACGGCGGCATGGGTGAGGCGGGAGCCCGTTCTCAAATCCGCTTTGCGAGGCTCTATGAGAGTGGCAGGTCTGATGTAAGTACTCCCCCCCCCGAGGGACAACGACGGCACGTGGCGATGAGATCGGCTAACTGATTTTCTGATGCTATTAGTATGTCTATGTCAAATGTCTAACACTCCAGAACGGGCGTTGCGATTACGAGGTGAGAGCATGGAAGAACACAGGAGGTGGCGGCGCGCATCAAAAAGGTGAACTCTCCTTGCTGCTTTCCTTGACCACCTAAATTACACGGGTTGGCCTGAGATACTCATGGTCTTTTCGCTAGGCGACGGCGCACGCTGGTGTGACATGTCGGGTACCGGAAACGACGACTACGTCTTCATCGACCACAACAGCAAGATCACCATCTTCCGGAATTCCAACACGCCGCCCAACACGGACTACTCGGGCTGGTACGACGAGGGCGTCGTTCTGGACCTCGGCGGCATCAACCGCAAGGCTATCCACCTCGGCGACTGGAACGGCGACGGCCGCTGCGACGTCATCGTCACCGACAAGGCCACGGGTGCTTTGGACGTCTACTACACGTCCTGGGACCGGGCATCGAACCAGTTCTCGTTCAGTGCCAAGACCAGAGTCGTCGGGTCCGGGTGCACGCAGGGGTGGGGGGTCGGGTTGTATGATCTCGGCATCCAATTCGCCGACATTGACGGCGACAAGCGCGTCGACTACATGTGCCTGGAGCCGAACGGCCGGGTGACGGGCTGGCTGAACAAGCCCGGAGGCCTGCAGTGGATGAACCAGATCAAGTTCAGCGTGGGCAAGGATCGGGCCGACCACCGCTGGGCCGACGTCAACGGCGACGGCCGCGACGATTTCATGGGGATCGACAGCTTCTCTGGCGATACGGAGGTCTGGTACAACATGGGCGAGCGGCAGATCTCGGGCAGCTCCTTCTGGTGGGATGCCAGGGGCAAGACATACCAAGGCTCGTCGACAGGGCCCAACCTGCACTTCCCCAACCTCGGCGGCCAGGGACGCGCCGACATGACCGAGGTCAATCCCAAGACGGCCCTCGGCTGGACGTGGTTCAACAGCTGCCCGGCTGGGGGAGACGACGGCGAGATTGCGGACCCTGGCCTGCCCCTCCCCCCCCTGCAAGGATGAGCTCGGGAATGTACATACATACGGCGCTGTGTACGTGGACTGTGTACGTGGACAGTGTACGTGGAAGAAGTGAACAAGGAATGCTTCGTTGTGTACTGGGTACTGGGGTTTTCGTGCAGAATTATCCGAGAGACCCCCTGGTAGCGCCTATAGCGCTGACAGTTGTCCATACTTTTGTATCTGGAGCTGGCTGCAGTGGTCTCTGTTGGTGTTATTCTCTGGTTCTTTTTGTCGCCGTTGTTGATTGAAACGGGCCATTGGCCAGCTGGAAAAAAGATATGCGATGCACGGCGTCAATAACTTTTTACACAGTCCAGTACCTTCCCGCAATAATCACCCTCACCCCTGCACAACAGGCAGCAACCCGCCATGACTCCAGACCTCCAGTCCTTCTTCCGCACCCTGCTTCGGAGAAGTCCGCGCACTATCAAACAAGACGTATCAAGCCGCGCGACCCCAAGAATCCTCCATCGCCGTGTGTTGGAACAGCTAAGTTGGACCACCCCCCGATGGACCACCCCCCCAATGGACCACTTACGTAAGCCTCATCCCACCACTAAAAATTTCTCGTCACCACTCTGCCACAGTTGTAAATAGTCACCAATTCAACGGCCTTGCACTGATCCAATTAATCCAAAATGCCGTCGTATAGTGAAGCAGATGTTACTGCTGCTATCGACGACATTTTGGATGGCAAACCTATCCGGGTTGCTGCACGAGAGCACGGAGTACCCCGGACGACGATCGGCAACAGGATCAAGGGCACGTTGACCAACAAGCAAGCCAACGAACTCAACCAACGCCTCTCCCCAGCGGTCGAAGCAAAGCTAGCCCAGTTCATTCTGACCCAAGAGTCACTTGGTTACCCATTAACACATGCCCAGATCCGTGGTGTTGTTGAACGGGTTCTGAAAAGTGGTAGGGATGATGGGCCTCTTGGTCAACATTGGGTGGATGGGTTCTTTCGACGAAATCCTCGAGTGCACACCAAAAAGGGCATCAGAATCGACTATAAGAGGGCCAACGGAGCGTCTCCCGAGAACATCAGCAAGTTTTTCGACCTTCTTGACACCGTTTCTTACATCAAACCGTCAAATATCTGGAACGTCGATGAGACCGGTATCATGGAAGGCCAAGGGATCAATGGACTGGTTGTTAGGAGCTCAGAACATAATCCCAAGGCCACCTACGTCAAGGGCAATCAGAATCGCACCTGGACTTCCATTATCGAGTGCATTTCAGCATCCGGGCAGGCCCTAGTCCCGCTGATCATCTTCAAGGCAGCATCAATCCAGGAACAGTGGTTTGCTAAGGATCTCGATCAGCCATGGCCCGTCGAACACTCTGAGAACGGATGGACAAACAATGAGATTGCTCTTAAGTGGCTTGAGAGAGTCTTCATCCCACAAACGGCCCCTTCAGATCCCTCGGATGCTCGGTTGTTGGTGGTGGATGGTCATGGAAGCCATTGCACGGACGATTTCATGTACGGGTGCTTCTGCGAGAACATTTTCATGGCCTTCCTGCCGGCACACAGCTCTCATGTCCTCCAGCCACTCGATCTCGGCGTGTTCTCGTCTCTGAAGAAGGCATACCGGCGGCATTTGGGCGATCTTGCCATCTTGACAGACTCCTCGCCGGTTGGCAAGCTCAACTTCCTCCGTTGCTACATCAAGGCACGATTGGATGCTCTAACGGAGAAAAACATCAAGGCCGGTTTCAGGGCCACTGGAATCTACCCAAGAAATAAGGTTCGAGCACTGTCATCTCGCCAAGTGGTGGCTCCAGCACATCAAGCGACCCCAGAACCAGCCCAACGCCAAGTCACCGGACCCCAGACACCCAAGGGCCGGCGAGATGCTCAAAAACTACTCGACTCTACTGGAATCAAGTCTCCCGGTATACGACTCGGCTTCCGGAAGATCGCCAAGGCTCTGGAGGAGAAGGACATGCAACTTGCTTTGGCCAACGAGCGGATCCGGAGATTGACAGCGGAAAACGAGCAGCTGCGGGCATCCAAGCGTCGAAGGAAGGTCCCTGAGGACCCAAACAACCGGTTTTTGACCATCGCCGAGATTGTCGCAGCACGGGCTAAGGCTGTGGTGGTGGAACCAGCTCTAGACGGGGGGGTGGCTACAGCGGGTATGGAAGTGGAAGAGGAGGCAGAACTAGCGCCAAACCCACGTCGATCTGGCCGGAATCGGGTACCGTCGAAAAGAGCGCTCGAAGTTGAGGAGGGTGATGATTAATTTTAGTGCTGAAGACTTTTTGTTGTTTAATTATGCGTAATTGAAGTTGCTGAACTTTTGTGGCTGAGGGTGGTCCATTGGTGGGGTGGTCCATCGGGGGGGGGTCCAACTTAATTTTTGGGACCACTGCAGTTGCTGTATGGGGGCAATCAAAAGGCACTGAAAAAGAGGTGCAAAAACGATATGTGTGTGAGACTGGGAATTGCTTCAATTGTCTGTTCTCTCTATTGCGATGAGCGTGGCCCTGGTCCATTTGACCGCCTGGCTCCCAGGGCTCCCTGGCCGCTGGGGCCACAACCGACCTCCAGACGAGACGGCCCAGGCCCAGGCGGCGCCAGCGGCACAGCTACAAAAGACGGCCACCCCAACCTGAGACGAATCCCATTTCCTATTTTCATCACCAACACAACCCGTTGGGTGTTTTTTTTTCCTTCTCACAGCCACCCTCCCTGCTCATGGACGACCAGACTCAGGACGACCAGACTCAAGCTGAGCCTCCCGCTCCAATCCCGTTCAACGGCAGGTCAAGAGTCGCCGAGCTGTCGCCTACATCGGCACCGCCCAAGCTCTTCAACGACGTGCATTTCCAGCGCTGGGAACCCCCAGCGTCCCGCGACGATGCGACGTGGGCTCCGTTCTCTCGTCTCCCCCCGGAGCTGCGCCGGCACGTCTGGCTGATGTGCCTCCGGCGCTACCGCATGATCGAGCTCGACATCCGCCCTGCCGCCGACGAAGACGATACTGCCTATCCAGGCGATGGCTCCCCGTCCCGGTACTACACCGACCGCAACGCTCTCGGCAACGTCGTCAGCGGCCGGGGCTATATGTTGAGCTGGAGCGGTCGCAGTAGCGGAGGCTGTGCCGGGGCCTACAGCCCGTT
>MU855398.1:0-74863 GCA_033296695.1 Staphylotrichum tortipilum | reverse complement strand
GCCTCGCATGCCACCTGCAGCCGTCTGGTCCACTTCAAATGGTCGGTTCATGACAAAGTGGGAGGGTGATTTTTTGGGGGGGGTTTTGGGGGTGGGCGAGAAGTGGGATGGTTGACTTAATATTGCCTTCGTCTGAGTTGAGTAAAAGCCCCCTTTTCGTGCCCTCCGAGTATCATTCGAACCCTCCTTCTCATAACAGCGTGATTGGTATTAAAAGTGCTTTAATTACATTAAAAAGGGGCGGCAGGGCAGGTGCAAGCCACTGGCCGCCTAAGGATGCTCGCCAGCTCGACGCTCGTCTAAAAGATATATGGCTGCTCAAATGTCAAAATATGTACTCGTAACCCCGTGACGCTCATCCCAAGGGAGACCCAGCATAACCCAAGCGCCGTTTTCCTGCTCCCGACTCCCGGAACATCCATCATGCGCCAATCTACGCCCCTCATCGTCTCTTCATCTCCCCTGCCCTCCAGCTGGCGGGGTTCAAAATCAACACCACACTCCTGCCGCCGCAAGGCCGCTCACTGGTCCTTCTTCGCATTGCCGGGAACCGGGTTCCCGTTCTCGTCGACCAGGCCCTTCTCGCGCATGACGCGCAGAGCCTCGTGCAGGGGGTCGAGCTCCGGGCGGGGCGGGCGGTGGGAGTCAAAGTAGGCGTCGGCCCAGGTGAAGTACTGGCCGTAGTTGACGGTGAAGTACATGTGGTGCAGGGTGTGGTGGGCGGGGCTGTTGATGTACTTTTCGAGCCAGTGGCCCGAGATCATGTCGCCGTCGTGGATCAGGATGGTCCAGATCTGCACCAGACCGAAGAGGATGAAGTAGAGGTACTTTTGGACGGGGCAGATGAAGACGAAGAGGCTGGGCGGGGAGGTTAGGTCTTGATTCCGGGCAGTCAAGGTCAGAAGCACTCACTGGTAGGGCAGCGACTGGACGTAGCCGTCGAGCGGGTGGAAGGCGAGGGCGGCCCAGGGGGTGGGGACTGGACGCGGTCAGTCAGTCTTCATGATTGCAGGTTCGCATGAATAAAGAGTAAACGCACCAATCCACTTGTGGTGCGGCTTGTGGATGTACTTGTAGACGCTGGGGTGGTGCTCGAGGCGGTGGATCCAGTAGATGAGAAAGTCGTTCCAGATCATGAAGAGCACGGTCGAAACGACCATCCAGGACCAGCCGTAGTCTTCAACGTTGGCGTACAGCAGGCTCTTGCCGCGGACCTCGGCGAGGAAGAAGGGCATGGTCAGGATGTTGATGAAGGGCACGGCGGTCATAGACGAGACGATCTCTTGGCGGATCTGGTTCTTGAGGAAGCGCGGGTGGTATTCCAGGCGGCGGTCAAAGATGAAGTAGTAGGAGAGTGCGCTGAAGACCCAGTACAGGCCGGTGGCGCCAATCTGGGTGACGATCATTATGGAGATGATCTGGCGGGCGATGTTGTCGCGGGCCCAGGCGGAGCCATGGCTGCCCTCGGAAGCAGCGGAGAGGCCGGCGAGCCACGAGTTTGTGTGTGCTGGCGCTGAGCCATTGACGTGTGCTGCGGCGTGCGCGACGGCGGGCACAAAGTAGGCGTAGGCCTTGTCAAAGACCAGCGGGTCGAGGATCTCGAGGGCGGTGTCCATGGTGTTGGCGCGCGGGTGGAGTGCTCAACACATCCAACTCTGGCGGAATTGGGCGTGTTGATGAGTGATTGAGGATGCTTGTGAAATTCGCGATTGAGAAATCGAGGATGGCCCCCTGCGCGACCCAGGGACCAAGATATCCCCACTCTCCTTGATTTCTGCCCCACCCGGGTAAAATTGCAGTGGCCCGAGCCCGCGCGCTGTGGTTCGTTGCGTCCCCTGCGCGGAACGCCCAGTTCCCGGATGGCTTGATTTTTTAGCGCCTGGGCGTGATGACTCAGCAGCTACTCGCACCATCCACCTCCCCAGAGCTCGGAGATTGAGGCGACAGCGCCGAAGCCGCAGAAAACAGCACCATCAATCGACAAAACCACCAGATGCTCTCAACAACAGCGCACCGTGCCGCCAACGACGCGACATCCGGCTGCATCTGTTGGGGCCTCCGGCAATCCAGCGGTGACACGGCCGCGTCGTATCCGATTCTGTCCGATCCGGTGCGATCCGACACGAGTGGTCTGACCCGACCAACTTTCTCTGACCTCTGTTCGGAGCTCTGAAGCTGTCCGTGCCGACCAAGCAAGCTCCCCTCTCCCTGTCCCCTCTTCCAACGGCTCGGCCCTGCGCTTCCCGCCGCTCCGACCACCCATTACGTCGCCGCCCAGCCCCTCGGTCCCTCTGGCCCATCCGCCGACATCTCGTGGTGCGTCCGCCCCGTGTCCCCCGCCCCTCCGTGTCCCGACGTCGCGATCTCGGCTGGCGTGTGTATCGCCGCGTCCAGCTCGCGCCCACACTGCCACTTGGGGACGACTGGCGCCGTGTTGTAGGAATAATACTGCTGTTCGTGTTGGAGTTGGTGTTGTTGCTGCTGCTCCCCATATCCAGGCCAGCTGCTCCCGCCGCCCTCCATCTCCGCTGCCTGCACCACGCCCTGTCGACCCCCCCACCGCCGCCACCAGAACGCGAATCCGACTGCCGCGACCCCGAGAACCCCAATCGCTGCGCCGATGCCGATACCCGCCGATGCACCCGTGCTGAGGCCGCCTCCGCTCGCGCCCCCTGCCCCGCCCGGTGGAGATGTGCTCTCGGTCGTTGAGCTGTTGGTGCTGGTGGATGAAGATAAAGATGATGTCGACGAGACCGAAGTCGAACCCGAAGTCGACGTTGTCGTCACACTCGCCGAGGATGTTGTTGATGATGATAATGTCGACGAACTCGAGGACGATGTCCTCACCGACGTACTCGATGATGACGACGTCGTCGTCGTCGTCCCCGCGTCCGGGTCCGTCTCCAGCCCAAACACCCGGCTTCCCCCAACGCGCTCCTCCCCGATCAGACTAAACGTCGCGCTGTTTTCCCCGTCGATGCCGTCCTTGCCCGTGCGGATATTAAACCAGCACGGCGTCGCCGACGTGAAGTTGAGCTGCACCGGCACCGTCGCCTTGAAGCCAGGAGCCTGTTGCTGGTAGACTGTTTGCTGTCAGCATCCACCTCCCCCATACCGAGGGGAGAAGGCTGGGACTCACTTAGCTTCCCCTTGCCCGGCTCACAAAACGTGTAGAGCGTGCCCGTGTCGTAAAACGCCGTGTACGTGACCATGACCGTGTCCCGCAGGTTGAACACCTTGCTCGACCCGTCGGGCGGGTAGGCAAACTTGGGCTTCTTGCTCGGGTCCTGGCCCGCCACGCCCGAGGCGAGCAGGACGGCCAGGAGGATCGCGTGTCTTGTGATTGCCATGTCGGGAATGTGGTGTTGCAAAACCACGGGAACTACACAGCTTGCAAGCCCAACAACTGAGGAACGGGGTGATTAAAAGAGAAGCACCCTCGGGAAGGATGCCATCCATCAAAACCGACCGTCCGGCCTACCCGCCTCGCCCTTCCATCCCGCCGCCGGCACGCCCCCTCCCGCCTCTGACATGCCGCAGCGCCGGGCGGAAACCCCAACACAACGGGACCGAGATGCCACACCTCCCCTCCGCCGCACCCCAGACCAGCCAATTGCCGCGCCAACCAAAAACACAGCCCTGCCCTGCACGGCGCTCCGAGGACCCGGCCGCCCCCCTGCCGCGCCGTGGCTGATCCCCTTGTGCAACGTCAGGGGCTTCTGAGCCTGCGGCACAGGCATTGTTGTGGACAGCAGGGCTGAATTGTGAGTGGGCGGTTTGGCGCGCTTGGATTCTTATTTTGACGGCTGCAGGTCTTGGCGTAAGATCTCGAAGTTGTCTCACGCATGGGGGCCGTCGCTCAGCACCAGATTTATCAGGGACGGGTTCGGGATATATGCAGTCCGACAAGCCATGGTTGTTCGTTCTTACAGCAGAGGTATCTCTCGGTCTAGCCACACACAAATTAATCCAGCAAACAATCCCAACATCGAGTCGACTTGGACACAAATCTCTCGCCATCACCACATCCCCCAAGTTGGGGTAACTACCTAGTTAACCCGCCAAATATCCCTGCCACATGACCATCTCCTTGATCCTTTGGCCCCCTCAGCTCAACATCTCCCCTCTCCCTTTTCAACTCCAAATTCTTCCCCTCACAAGTCCTTCAGTATTTCCCCCTCCTCCAACTCTTCGTCCTTCTCACCTGCCCTCATTGCTTCTTCTTCCCGCTTCCGTTGCGCCTCCCGCTTTCGTTGCGCCTCCTTCACGCTTTCCGCTCCTCTTCCGCCTCCAACTTCTTTTGCCGCTCCTCTTCGTCGTTTCCCGTCCGCCCCTCAAAATCCTTCTCCCTCAAAACCCCTCCCGCCAACACCCTCCCCATATCCGTCCCCCCAATCTCCAAGCACTCCCTCCTCACCCGCTTGTACAGCACCGCCAGAAACCCCAACGGGCTCATCGTGAACTTGCACTCCTCATATCCCTTCCCGCCGTTCTTCCCAACAAACCCGTCCGCGCCCACCACAACGTCACCCGCGCGGCCGTTGCTGCTGTTGTCGCTTGGCTGGTTATTCTGATTCTCGCGACGCGAAAGCCCAAGGTAGCGACACACCCTGGTGTACTCCTCATGACTTCGCAGGTGCAGCTGGCCCGCAAACAAGTTCAGTTCCGTGATCTGCTCATCGGGCACGGCAGGCGCCGTTGGAACTGGCGGGACATAGTACGTCCTCAGGTGCTCCAGCGTACGATGCGACAAGCTCGTGCGCGGAAGATACGCACGCAAATGCACCGTCGGCGAGAAAGCCCGCTGCGGCAGGGAGAGCATCAGCGGTTTGAGCGCGTTGGCCTCCCATGGGGAGACTAGCACCATGGGGCTGCCAGGCGTGGTGAGCACCCACTGCACGGGTCGCTGGTAGGCGTCGGTGTTGGGAAGTTCCTCGGGTCTGGCCTTGACGGTGTGCGCGAAGTCGACAGTGGCGAGCAGGGTGCTGGGGAATGCCTTGGCTGGGAAGTGGGCGGATGCTGTTGTTTGAGCAAGGGTGTGAAAGGCCGGGATGAAGGCTGGGCTGTCAGGCATGAGGATGCCGCTATGCGCAAAGTGCCGGACGTCGGGGTGTAGGGAATGCTGGTAGGGCTTGCGGGCCGGCGGGCGCTCGACATGGCGCTCTCGCTCGATTTCCGGGGCGAGCTCACGCTCTTGTTCCTCTTGCAGGTTGCCCATTGTGTCGAGGTTGGCAAGGCCAAAGTCGACGCACTTGGCCCGTATCAGGGCGACCTGTTCTTGTCGGGAATCGAGTGCAGCGGCTGCATGGAGTTTGGACGTGATGGTGTGCAGGCGGCTGCCGACCTCGCTGGTCTGGGATAGGGGGCGATACCGCAGCTCGAGGGACTGGGCTTCCTCCTCCAGGTAACCGCGCACATGCTCGGCTGAGATGTTGTCTTTCCCTGCCAGACCCTCCCAGATAACTTCTTGGTGCTGGTGGCGGAGGCCCTGGGCCGCCCACAAGGGTACGCTGCGATGAGCATCCTCCCAGGTCTCACTGATGGCGCACGTCAAGATGTCCACAACCGTGAGGGGGCGAAGTGTGTCTACCTTTGCGAGGTTACGGATGCGCTTCTGCATCTCCAGCGAGACGCAAAACGTGACGGACTGGCCGCTGCCGAGTTTCCGCATCCTCATGCAAGCTGTGGAACACGTGTTGTTAGCGACAGAATCCACAGGCGGCTTGGTCAAGAAGGTTGCCTGCGCCCACCTTGCACAAGCGTATCCTTGGTGATCCCGGGTCCCAGGGTGACCGCAGCGCGGTATGCATCAGGCAACCTCAAGTCTGTCCCCCTGGTGTGCGCCTGATCCAGGAAGACAAGACAGCGCCCGGTTTGCGTGGCAAATGGCGACGCGAAGAACGATTCGACCATACCATCCCTCGTCAAGACGGAGAGTTCGTCCTGGTCATTGAAAAAGATGACGGCATCGGCGTCCTTGGGGGTAACCAGCTCCAACCAGCGCTGCGCAACTTGGATGTTTCCGAGTTCGATGATTTGCGCACCGACGTCGAGGATCACGCGCATGGGTTGGACCGAGGTCGTGACGGCCGTGAGTAACATGTCCAGGCTCAGTGTGGATAACTGATTTTGGTTCCCCCCAAGCTCCAACACCATGTTCTCATCCCGGAGCAAACAGGCCAGCACAGCCGAGTTGGTATGCCGCTGCTCAGGGAGGTCCAGTGCCTTTACCGAGAGGGGGAGCACGTACTTGGAGTCCGTGGTCCCGCTGAACCCGGTCAAGGGGTGACGCTTGGCCTTGCCGAGATCCCAACCAGAAGCCGAGAGCTTGCGCGGGAACTCTCGCATCTCCTTCGGGTAGACGATGGTGGCAAGGTAGAAGTCGATGGTCGGTTTTACGTACCGGAGGCCTGGGAAGATGCTGTTATTAAAGAGCGCCGTATCCTTGAGGTTGACCCCTGAGAAATGCCTTAAGGAAGGCGGAAGCTTGGGGGAAGCGGCTGCCCATCGGCCGTATTCCTCCACCGCCTGGTCTGAGATGCTGAGCTGTTCAAGACAAACCCGAAGCTCATCATCTGAGAGGCCTTGGTAGTAGTAACTGAGACATGTCAGAACAATAACGACTTCCGGATGGCTGAATTCCGACCGGGGAGCGGGAGCGTCCTTGGCGCGGTAGGGGACGGCGAGCATCGTGGGGGGTTGTCGGTATGGGGCAAGGCCGTAGTTCACACGGTACCGTTTTTGGCCCAGAGCGAAAAGGATCACGTTGATTGCCAGGAGACCCCGAAGCAAAAGAAGCGCGTTCTTGATGGCCGGTTCGCCAAAGAGAACGCTATCTTCGACCCTCTTGATCTGTGCCGGATCAAGCTCTGTGAGGAGAATGTACTCCAATACCGCCTGTCGTGTCTGACTTGGTTGGTGTTGAACTGGGCACCCTTTGAGACCTGTCTGGCAGATATGGATCGCAACAGCTTTGATCAGCTTCTTGCCCGCCTCCTCCTCCAGGACACGGATCGTTGGAAAACGGCCACTTCCCGTGTCCTCCTCGAAGAGCAAGCCGTTGGTCACTTCAGGCCCAGTCTTGGTGGCCAAATCCCGAGCAACGTCGAGGACGACGTCCATCAACTCTTGGATCATGCTCCACCGCTCCGGGCTCATGTCGATGGGTTGCTGCGCGCCCATGGTGTAGATGAGCTCGAACTTGACGCTGAAGTTCTCATCGCTCTCGTCCACGATGTCCCTCGCCACGTCCTCAAATTCCCGGTACGTTTCAAGAAGCATCTTCCCCACGCGGTCCCCGTCCGCATCACAACAGCGCTCCAATCCCATCAACTTGAACGACAACAAATGTTCCGGCTGGACCAACAACACTCCCCCAGTCACCCGGCACTCATCCAACATCTTCCTCACAACCACCACATCCACCGCCCCCAAGTTCATCGCCCTCGACACTGGCAACACAAACACCCGCCGGCCGACCAACCCTCCCAGCGTCGCCACCAGGGTATGCATCATCTGCTTCGCCTGGGGTTTGGCCACGATCACTCTGACCAACTTCCCTTCCCGCCCTCCATTCGCCAGCCCGGCCGCCACGACCGGCACGATCACTGACGACTTGCCTTCCCCCATATTCAACTGCATCACCGCGTTTTGCCCCGCGGGAGGGTTTGTCATATTGGCCGCAATCCCCCTCTGCGCCTCTCGAATCAAAATCCCCTGCTCCACCTCCAGCACCAGGCTCTCAGGCGCCTCCTGTCCCCACAACTCGTCGCAATGGCTCCCGACGTTCAACAGCTCCCGTAGCAGATCCGCCTTGTGGTCATCGCACGAACTCGCCCACACAAGGCGCTCCGCGCGCTGCAGGTACGTGAGGGACAGCGCGTAGTTGATGAGGCAGACGCACCACGGTCGCGGAAGAGTGCGGAAGTGCGGGCGGGTGAGGCGTTGGAGGAGGAAGAGGGGAGTGAGGCGCGGGTAAAGGGTGATTTGGTGGGCGAGGGGGTCGATGGGGGAGGCGGACGCGGTAAGGGCGTTGGTGATGCGGATGTGGAGCGAGGTGGTGGTTTCGACGCAGTCGTGGAGGTGGAGGAGCATGAGGGCGTGGATGGGAGCGTCCTTCAGGGAGGGACGCGAGGTGTTGATAGTGGAGCTGGTGCGGAGGTCGGCGAGGTAGGCGAGTCGGGGGGGATTGTCTGCGCAAAGACGAGCGAGCGTGTCGAAGAGGTTGGGGAGGTGAGCTTGTTCGCCGATGCTCTGCGTGACCAGGTCGTATAGGTGGCGGAATGAGACGGGTTTGGGACGGACAGTAGGTGGCGGCGTGGTCTGGGAGAACAGCGCATTGCAGGAGACAATCGCTCTCGGCTGGGGCGATTGCTGTGTATGCTGGAAGTCCGGCCTGGAGAGTAGCGGCGGGCTCTCGGCCATCGGCGCGTCTTCGTTGTCTCCGGGGTCACAACGCATTTGCGTCAGCTTGTCAACGAATGCTCTCACGTACTGCTTAAACCGGTACGTCCTGCGGGCGATGACCAACTCATTCGAGACATCGTGCATGATGGTCTCAACGTGCAAGTAAACCTCGGCGTCTTCAACATCCGTAGGCACTGACACTGTCCACTGGCGCCGCCACTGCGATGCCAGTGCGGAGGTGAACAGAGAAGCCACTTGGATTGACTTCGACTTCCACAATTGGTTGCGCCTCGCCTTTCCAGCCTTTTTGCTTTCGTTGTTGAGTCTTGGGAGCTGGGCTTCTGGGCAGTGCTGCAAGGGGCGAATGTGTTCCCTGACCATCTCGTTGACACGATTGTGCATCAACGAGAGAGTGCGGTCCAAGTTGAAGTGCGTCTCCATGGGCGGCGAGATAATGGACTTGAAGGTGTCATCGCGAACAATAGCAATAGCCAGCAGTGCCTGAATGACATCCCAGCTCGCGTCCGTCGCGTGGACCAGCGCGGAGAGGAAGAAGCCGACTTTGTACTTGTTCTGCTCCCGTGCGAGGGCCAAGTGCAGGCCGCACCACATACTGGCGAGGGATGTTGAATGGGGCTCCAGATACTCGAGTTTGAAGGTGATATCGACGGGGGGGTTCCTCGAGAAGACGACACCCGCGATCTTCAAGATTTCCGCTTCCAATGTGGCCGATGGCGAGGCCAAGAGGTCCTGGCTTCCGGACAGCAATCGCGTCGCCACCATTTTGCTCCTCATAAAGTTCTCTGGCGCGCGTCCCAGGGCAAAGTGGCGTCCAGAATAATGACGATCCAGCGCCGTGGTGTGGTTCTCTCCCCCAAACTCTGACACCTGGAACCCGCTATGCCTGATCTTTGCCCTCTGAGCAAGAGAGAGGGCATGCGGCCGCGGTATGGATTTCAGCTCGGGGGGCATGTCGCTCGTTTCTTGCCCCCGATGCAGAAGCTCGCAATCCCGGGCATGGCTGAGAATTTCCTCCACAGCTGGCCAGAAGCCGTCATGTTGGGACAGGACTGGGAGATCTTTTGACCACCGCACCTGCTCCATGGCTTCTAGATGCTGGGGGTAAAATTGACGCTTGGGTGAAATTGTGGCAATCTCGCACAGCACTCGGTATGATTCAGCGTCCAGCCTCTCGAACGATCGGACCGCGGCGGATTGTAGGATTCGCAGTGCTTCCTCGGTGCCGGTCCTCCCCGTCAGTGGATCGGGAAGGAAATGCGAAGTGAGAGCGTGTAGATGGCACAAGTGCAATCTGCTGAAGAGGGATCCGCGGCTGATGAGCTGGCCAAGCCGGGAGTCGACATTGAAGGCGTCGTGCTTGACACGGGTTGTGCCCAACGGTTGCTCGATGGTCACTCTCATGGTGTCGACGGTGACGGTTGATGATCGCCGCCCCCGCGGGACCAGGACCATCCTCTGTGGAGTGCACAATTCTGACACGCCATCCTGCTTGAGGACGAGCTTGTTCTCGAGTCCGATCAACGCCCCGATGCTCTGGCACTCATCGATGTGCATGCCAGAGTAATGCTTAGACCAGAGTCTTGAGTGGCCCTTGGCCAGCGTGAATGAGAGCGAAAAGCGTGGTAGATCCAATTGCAGGACGCCATCTTGTGGGTTGAAGACCATGCCCACATTGTTGTTCGACTCGATAGGGGCCAGCAGGGCCGAGAGCGCCACGGCTGTAGGGCTGTGCACATCAATCGAGAAACAACCCTTCCGTTCGAGCGTGGTGCGAGTGCCATTTCGAACCAAAGCCCAGTTGCTCTCGGGACAAGACGCCCAGGGCTCATTCACAGGTCGGAATTCAACGACTCCGGTGTCGAGGTTGAGCCAGTGAGAGTAATCTTGGATGAACGAACTGGGTACATCACCCTGAAGCTTCCATGGCGGGATGAACTCGCAGTATTCATGGACGCCGCGGAGGGCCCGTATGACCAACTCAGGCCCATCCAGAGCAAAATGCACTACCCAGCCTTGCTGCAGCCGGCAGGCAGAGAACCGCATACCCTGGCGAGCTGAGGGAATGACTTCCAGGACTTGATTTCCAAACACGCACTTATAAGTCCTGTGCGTTTGATAGCCCCCCGGCAAGCGGGCCAAGGGATAGCCATTGACAAGGAGGCGGCCCTCGAGGACGTTGAACGTGATGCTGAACTCGTCCCGGTTTTGGTGTGAAGGTTGCCTCGTGCCGCGTAGGATATGGGATCCCTCAATGCCTGGTCTGCGGTCCACGGCCCCCCACCGAGTTGGGAAAGCACAGTATTCAGCCCAGAACAACTTGATGGCGTGGCAGAAGCTGGTGTTCCTCCGGATAAGGACCTCGTCCCTGACGAACACTTGTGATTTGCGCATTGTCCCATGCCACCGATGCAACAACATGCGTAGCATCGGCGACGATATCTGAGATCCCGTTTTTAGGGTTGCGAACATCGAGGAAGCTGGTGCTTGGGAATATGCACTTGGCATGTGGTCGTGGGCCAGAATTGCCGCCTCCACCAACACGGCGAGATCACGGCCGCGGAGGACCTTTCCCAGCAGATCCGGCTCCATGTCGAACGTGGCCAAGCAAGCAAGAGCTACTGTCAATATCCGCTCGTCGAGGTCCTTCCACTCCTCCAACTTGCCCCCAGTGCAGCTCGACTGCCTCTCCAGGAGCTGTCTCGCCCATTTGATGGTCACCTCCCTCGCTTCCGACAAGAAATCAAGGAGCAGATGCATGAGCCAATCATACATGGTCAATGACAAGACCCGCGTGGCGAGACACACTAGCAGGCTGATGGCAGTCTCGTTCTGCCAATTCGCGCGGAATCGCCCGAGGGCTTCGACGAGAGCGATGACCATGTTGTGGATAAAGTCTTCATTGAGGAGATCGGTATGGGTCTCTCGGAAGACGGAGCCATTCGGGTCGGCGGGGCCAGCCTCGAAGCATGCCTGCAGGATGAGCAAGTACGTCGATTCCTTGTTCCAGTCCAGCGACGGCGCCAGCAGCTGGCAGAGCACATTTGCCCACTGGAGAGTCAGGCCGGACCGGAGGTGGCCGAACGCGCGGAACTCGTCGAGAGACATTGTCTGCGGGCAGGACGACTGCGCGGCCAAGATTTGGTTCGAGGTATGCACGGTTGACCGCGTCCAGCGGCCAAGCGGGGAGGTAATCTGATGCTCGGCGAACGAGCACTTGAGAGGGACGCGCGGGTTGCACCAGAGATCGGTGCCTCGGACGCCGGATTCGTGGTTGTAGTAATCGTAGCTGAACCATGGGTGCCGAACGCAGACCTTGGATTCAGAGATAGTGGAGATGTGTTTGGCCCTGTAGTGAGATGCCTCGACTGGCTTGATGGGTGAAGCGAGGCGGATCTTGCTCAGCCCGCTCATGAACGAGGAAAGACCGGAGTGGTGATGGGCATGCCAAAGTCGGTTCGCAGCCAACAGGTTGTCGCTGCCTTGGAAGACGCTGAGAAACAAGTCGCTTGTCATGTCTCGCCAAACAGCCACCACTCTCGGGACACTAATTTCGAAGATAATCCCTTTAGAGAGAGTACGGTCCTCCGGTAGGGGCCACTCAAATAGGGTAATGTTCAAATCGGACTTCTCGCGTTCCAGCTGACACAATGTGCATCCCAGGCACACCAACCGCGCCGGTTTCCCGGCCAAGCCTTGGTTGTGTTCAGAGGCCGAAATGCGACGAGTGAGATCATCGTATTTGCGGCGTAGCCGGCGGTACAGCTCAATCTTCTTGGCTTCCTCGTCCTCAGCCCATGCTCGGACCCGCTCAAGGAGGTTTTGGTGTTGGGGAGACGAATCGAAATATCTCACCGCAAAGGACTCGGGCTTCCCAAAGTTGGAGAAGATGTGAGGGTATCCATTGCGTGTTGCGCGTTTCCGGCTCGAGAGATAGAGCTCGATCTCGTCAAGGTGGGTCATTTGGCGGCGAGTCGGCAAGAGCAAAGGGTTGAGGAAATCGAGGGTGAAGCCTGGATCGAATTCCAGAAGCAGCGGAATGGCATTTCCGGCGATTTTGTCCATGGCGACCCAGAGATCCATAATGTTCAGACACATGGCAGAGAGGGCCTCTGGCTGTCCTTCGTATGCCGCGCTTGCTTTTGCATAGTATTCAGCCCGTAGGTCCTGAAGCTTCTCGAGATCACCCTCGACAGGGCGTTGGTTGGCGGTGGCTGTGCCATGCTGGGCCAGCCGACTCGCCACCCAAGAGGACAGATGTTGGTCGATCCAGGATTCCAACTCGAGAAGAGAAAATATGTCGGAGCCGAGAGCAAGACTGGGCAGCTCGGTTGACGAGAACACGACACTCTTTGACTTGTCTCCAGGGCCGGCTGCGCCGGAGCTGATTGGAGCGCGGGTTTGGATCCATGACAGATGTTGGCTGAGTTCTGGGATGCGGAGGTTGCTGTCTTGGTGGAAATCAAGGCCCGCGAGGCTCTCCGACAGGACCGTGTCTTGTTTGCCCCTTTGAGCCTGTTGCCAGCGCAACTGGAGCCCGTCATGGCTCGCGGCGATGGTGGTCTTGATTTCGCGCAGCCAGGGGGCGTCTCCGAGATCTTGCTGTGCATCCATCTTCTTGAGTCGACCGACAATCTTGGCTTCCATGACGAACCGGAGCTCGCTCGAGAAACTCAAGGGACGAGCTTGGTCCAGAATCTGGGTATGGTGAAATGTTATCAAGGCCTTGTAGAGCGCCCTCGATGCGCAAGCTTCCATGTCATTCTCGGCCCTGGTGTGGTCGAGGGCCAGGCGTAGCGCGACTCGAAGGAGCATCCAGGTAGGCGACCGGTGGAACGGGAGACGAGCCGTGTCCCAGTTCACCTGCTCCCGGCTTCTCTTGGCCACGCGCTGGGGCTCGACAGTCCGGCTGAATCCGGCGAGAGTGCCCATCAGCATGTCGGTAGCCAGAACCGGGGAGTCGGTGTCGCGCTCTTCATCAAATTCCTTGCCGGATTTCCGGGACTTCGAGCGCGTGAGGGGGGAGGCCTCAATCTCCAGCCGCAAGAGCACACTGACAAATTCGTCGGCAAACGACGGATCCCGTAGCATGTTCCAGCCCACTGCAGCAGCACAGTCTGGGAACTGTCGAATGAGGCGGCCCTGGCAGGACATGACTTTGTTGTTCGGGGCGAGAAGTTCGAAGGCCTCAACCAGGACGTCGTCGGGACGACCACTCAGGAGGAGTCCGGCGTTCTGGGCGCGGATGTGAAAGAGGGCGCATTCTGGTGAATTTCTCGTGTTAGCAAGACGGCCAGAGAGGGAAAGGCCCGGGTCGCCACGGTGTACCGACCGCCGTTCTTCAGGTCTCTGATGGTTTTCTGCAAGGCCGTCTTCTTGTCGGTGCCGGCCATCCCAGGCTTTGCTTCCAATAAACGGTCGAGCATCCGGATGACGGGCCCCATGCGTTGAGCGTCAGCGGCGGAGCATTGTGCCGAGAATCTCTTGGCTGACTGGAGAAGTGAGTGGATGAGGTTGTGCTCGTGCTTGATGTTTGTGTCGTCTGCCTGCGGGCACTTGGGCGGCAAAAAGACGTGGTAGATGGCGTACTCGAGCGACCGCATCGCCGCCGACCCGGCCGTGGGATCGGTGGTCGAAGCAGCCATCTCGAGCGGCCAAGAGACAGGTGCAGCTGCTTCAATAGCAGGCGGGTACCGAGGCGGTTCGTGGGTTGTGGGTTGGCGGGTTGATGGGAGATGATTCAGGATTCTCGAGAGTTTGTATAGCGAAACGAATGGAGGAGAGGGCAGCAAGCTCAGGGTCTCGACCAAAACAAACGGAAAAATGTGCATCAGGTTTTCATCATCTGTCAGGGAAGGGGCACAATGAGCCAAACCATTCTGTCTCTTCCCGACTGCGGCTCAAAGACAGACCTCTCATCCCCCTTCAGCCGGCCTCAATGCACCCATGACAGCAACGCAAGGCCGTTGAGAGTGTTGCCAGCTGCACCCTGCCGACATACCCCCCAGTCTCCTGTTCGTTGCCCGCATCCTTCAGACAGGGCGCATCCTGCGGGCGGCAACGGCGGGGGTAGGTAGGGGCGAGATCAACGGCGATCGCTGCCTCGGTGCTCGGGAGCGATTCCTCGTCTCACTATGTGAGCGCTCTCGCGAATCGGGAAGGGGAGTCAACACTTTGCTCAAGAGGCGAAGCTTTCTCCGTTCGGTACTGGGAAGCTGTCTTGCCTCCAGCTCATCAAGCAAAAGGTTGTGGATAAACTCGATGCCGGTGAATCATCTCTTAAGGTAGGCGCCGATATAGTCAGCATATTCAGCTCAGCCTCTGGCAATGTGAAAAGACGCAAACAAGCAACGTCACTCTAAAACCCCCATCCCGTGCTTCAAGCTCATCTGGCCCTCAAACTCTAACCAGCTGCGCTAAGATCGTCCTGTACCAAACACCTTACAATACCCCGTCCTCTCATCCTGGCCGACCCTCCTGCAGTGGCCCATCCAGACCCTTAGGCTCTGATAGAAACGGAGTCAAGGAACCCACCCACATCCTGAATTCCCAATTGGCCGAAACATGAAACACATCAAACACCAGAAGCAAACGAAACAAAACAACGCAGCTATCCTTGGAACCAACGGTAACATCCCGTTCCCGTCCCCTCTCTCCATCATCAAGCCATCATCATGTGAGAGCGCCTCCCCCCTCAACCAGGCACCTACCGCCCAGCAACTCATCGAAACACCACCACCCCAACTCACCCCCCAAAAATAGCCCACGCTTCCCCAGCTCAACCCATCGACCAGTCCAGCCCATTCTCTCCAAGCCACGCCATCCACCAGCACATGTGTTGTGCAGTCACCCCTGCCCTGCATGGCCGAGGCTTGCCACATGCGGTTGCAGCGGCCGTTGCGTTTGCCTGTTATTCGCATGTGATTATCCCCCTCCTCCCCCCTGACCAGCCCAGAGATGTGGCGCGGAACGGGACTGTGCCCAGCCGGGAGGGCCCGGGCAGGGGTAGGACTGCCAAGTGGCGTGGTGTGGCGTGGCACTTTCAGGCATGGCTTTGTAAATGGATGGACATCTGTGGATGGAGGTGTATGCACGGAGGGGGAGAGGAGTTGTTCCAGTGCATGTGTGGCTGCGGCCGTGGGTGGGTTGAGGTTGCTGAGGCATTTCCAACGCGTGCCGCAATGGCAGCAAACGGATAGCAAGAGCGGTATTGTGGAGGGACCTTGCATGGAGAGGGAAGAAAATGCAGCTTCGTCGGTGGGCTTTGGTGGTTTGTGTCTGGAAAAGTATTGGGGCATTATTATCATGTGCTAAGATTGGACGGTGTTGGTGTCTGTCTGTCTGGACCAAGCGAAACGGGCCTGGACCACCGACACCACCACGTCAACACACACATCTAACGGTCCATCTGCATCGGGCCAGCGGCCCATCCGAGCTGCCCAGCGGCCCATGATCACGGCGGCCAACCAACAGGGGTATCCAAAACAGCAAACAACCGCCCTCAACCCCAAGCCCAAGAGTAAATGAAGGAAAGGGAATCATGAAGCCATCAGTCAACGAACCATTTTATTTCTCTCTTCAAACCGGCGACACCCTCTCAACTCTCCCTTCCCCCGTGAGGTCCTCCATACTCGTACTCTCACTCTTCCTTTCCTTCCTCGTCCACATCCCCACCCTCCCCGCATCACCCGGCCGCCCCCTCGCATGCGCAATTTCCACGATACTAACCCTCCTCCCGCCCGCCCAATGCCTCAGTCTTGCCCACGCGCCCCACCCCGCCACGCCCCCCGCACAATACCCCCAAAGACTCTTGCACGCCGCCCAGGACGTGACGATGTAGATGATCGCGTTCCAGAACCCCTGCAGGGGCAGCACAAACGCGCTCGCAAAAAACAACGGCTTGGACACGTCGCCGTGGTTGATCAGGCTGTACACGCGGTTGCCCGAGGACGGGATCCACGTGATGAGCAGCGCCGAGAAGAAGAGGATGGCGCACTTGGTGTAGGACCACGTTGCGTTGGAGGACTCGTAGAAGATGCGCCGGCGCGCCTGGGCGTTGCTGGTGCCGGGATGGTGGTTGGTTGTGATGATGGCGGTTACGGTCGGGGCGATGGAGATATTCGTCGCGGACATGACGCGCCCCCGGCGGCCGGTGTTGGCGGGGGGGTTGTTGGTGGTGGTGGTTGGAGCAGCGGCGGGTGTGGGGCGGATAGGAGCGGCGCTGGGGATGTTCGTGAGCGTGGTGCTGCCGGTGCTGGCGTCGTTGATATCGATATCGTCGACGGAGGCGCGTGCGTTGAGCTGGCTGGCGGCCTGGGTGTCGGCCGAGATGGCCACCGAATACCCGGCTCCGTTGGGGCCAGGGGATGTGGTGCCGGATTGGGCCACTGCTCGAGGGGATTGAATGATTTCGGTCGTTTGGGTCACTTCAGTCGTCTTGAAGTTGAAGGCGGGGGAGAATTCGTTCATGGGGGAGAAGGGCTCGGTGCCGATGACGGTGCCGGTGCCTGTCGAGCTAAAGTTGAGCATTTTTCTGCGTTTGAGATAGATTTCGCGGCCCGCTCGGATGTAGATGACCATGGCGATGAGGATAGCAACCCTGCACGGTGGTTAGCAAGCGTCCAAGCCGCCAGTCAAGGAGGGACCAAGCTCCCGCCATCCGTACCAAATGGGGCCATAAAACGTGGCGATGCGGTAGACCTCCCACTCTGGCTTCAACCAACACCACAACACGGCGTTGCCATACGGCCTCCCCGCCCGTTGGTTCGATACCCACAGGAAAGTGAAGCCCGGAACGAAAGGGATGCCGTAGCAGCAGGCGAGGTAGAAGACCTCCATCTTCCTCAGCATCCTCGCGTCGTACTTGTGGTAAAAGGTGAGATAGACATTGATGGCCATGGCGAGAGCCCAGTAGGCGTCGCCCTGCATGAACCTGTGCTGCCAGTGAGCCACCGACCCGTCAACCCACAAGAAGGTGGCACCTACACTTGGATCAGGAAGGCCTGGAGTTGGCAGCCAACCGAGTCGACACTGCCCGTGTAGCTCGTTGTCATGAGAGTGGCGACGTTGGTCAGCATGTTGCCAAAGGTCGCGTAGAAGACTATTCGGTTTATGGCGCGCTGGCGGAAGGCTTCCGAAAAGGAGAAGGTGACGAGGACGAACAGACACCCTACTAACGACAGGGCAGAACATGCCCTCTCGATGGCAATGATGCGTTCCGCATCCTCTGGTGATAGACCGCGCATGGTTGCCGATTGTCGGGTTCCCAGGACCCTTGATAGAGTCTATGGGATACACTCATGGGGACAGTGCCAAAGGGCGGGGTCTGGCATATGTAGACCGTGGTCCGTGGGCTGGTGGCAGGAGGCTTTCGGGGTGCCCACGCTGAGCCTCCTTGACCTCAACCAGCTCCTCACACCCGCAGATAGGGTGAGTGAGCAGCAGAGGCAGGCGGACGGCAGAGCACAAGCCCAAGGGACGGCGTGGAATTAAAGTTGAAAAACACAAAGCGATTGGAGCGGGCCAGAACGCAGCTTTTGGGGCCCACGGGGGGCTGATGGTCCCATTTCAAGCCGCTTCCGCAGGCAAGCAGGCAGGGGGAGTGCACATGGCGATGGGAGAAGGACCAGGAACCGGGAACGTCCCCAGTGGCATGCCGCTGCCATTGGCCGTTGCAACAACAGCAGCGGCACTGCGGCGGCGCCAACGTGGTATGGGCAGCATGAGGTCTGGTCCAGACCCCAAGAGTGGTTTGGCAGAGCGTCTTCGCGGCTGGCAGTTCCAGGGGAGGGGTGTCGATGAGGATCGGGTGCCCCAACACGGCCGACGGAGCGACACTCCTCTGCAGCTAAGGACGCCACATGGAGCCCTGAGTCTTCAAGAACCTGGTATTGTCCCGAGCTGGCCCGTGCGGTCGCGTTTTTCCTCGCCAGGGAGCACCGATTCCAGGCTTGGCAGCAGCTGGGTGGTGGGTTGCGCAAGAAACCTTCCCTGGGCCAGCCGTTGGTGTGTGTGTGGCAAGCGCAGTAGCGTCAAACGGAGGATGTTCGCGCTCGGCTTGCCCGTCGTCGTGCTCCGTCGCCGCGCTCTTGAGCGGGAAACGTTCCTGGGCGTCGGAACAGGAGCTGGGCGTTGTTGTCCAGCTGACACGGAACAATATCGAGCTGCCAAACACGAATGGTGGTTCTGAGTTCCTCTGGTTCCCCTTAGTTGGGCGGTCGGTATGGGCCGGGGTTCCCGGGCAGGACTCGAGGGGAGAAGATCATTGGATGCCGTGCAAGGCTGGGCCTGCGAAACCAGGAGAGCATGGAGCTGTCAAAAGGTAAATTGTCGCCCGGTTGGGTTCCCATCTCTAACCGGTTCGCATGTGGGAGCCTGGAACGCCAGAAGAGGCTGCCGCTGGCCGGCGCAGCGAAAAGCCTACCACACCACCGCGTGCTTGGCTCAATAATCATGTTCACGGGCGCGTACTCAGCACCTGCGCGCGCAGACTGGAGAGGCGTCCAGCGCGAGGCGCGACACAGGTCGCAGAGCAGTAGGTGGGCGTCTGCAAAACGGAGGCCCAGGCATGTGGCTTGCGCCATGTCGCCATGGTTCTTGACAATCGACCAGCGCATTCCACGCTTGGCGTGGAGGTGTGGTTTAGCTGCCACGGCGGCTGGGTTTGGAAAGGATTTCGCCGCCCAGCCTGATCGGAATCCGGTTCGCGAACGACATCATTGAAAGCGGTTGCACGGCCCTCAGTCGTCCGCCGCTTGGCGCGCCAAGGACGGCAGGATCCCATAGGTAGTGCGTGTGGGAGCGAGTCCTCAACCCCCAGCCGTCCCTCTGGCCCAGCCTGCCACGCGGTCTTGACCTTATCTCACCGCTGTCGGGGCCAGAGATTGCGTCAATGCGGCGCCACCGTCTGCGGGTAACCTGGCGACAGCACACTCCCAAGTTAGCTCCTGACGTCTCAAACGGCCGTGCTCGGCGACTTCGGCAAGCGGACAGGAGACAGTGCACATCCTGCCCAGCTCCATCTTCTTGAAGGTGGCTTAGTGCCAACTGCTCCACGCGCTAAACTACCTACCTGGTCTGGCTGTCATGGACGGCCAACAACGACAACGAGGGGGAGGAGGGGATGGACGGCCGACGAGCGCGCAGCAGCGAGCATCTCCTCCTGCATGTCAGCCAAGGGAGGAGCCAAATTGCGGTGGTATTGAGCGATAGTGCTGCGCTCCCGAGGTCGTCTTGCCGCGCCGCGTTGTGCTCCAACGCTGTGCCTCGAGCGGGCGGCTCAGGCGAAATCACGGTTGCTGTGGACCTTGTTCAGCCCCGCAGCTCACGATTGGGGATGTGGAGAAGATGCCCTTTTTAGCGCAACCGTCCATTTTTTCGCTCTCTTTCTTTTTTTCCCCACACGCTCGCAACGGGCCGCCGCTGACGCCCCCTGGGCATCCGCAGACCAGAAGGGGGCCGGCGTGGTGTGAAATGCAGATGTGTGGGCTGTTGGGGGCTTGCGGGCCGGGTTGCCCTTAGATTCAATGGTCTTGTTCCGGAATGCTTGGGACGTTACAAAAACGGCTTGGTCTTGTGCTCGGCGCCGTTTTCCTGCGGGAGGGAGGCAGCGCGGAGAGCGGAGAAAAGAAAAAAAAAAAGGAGAAAAATGGTGGTGGGCGACCAAATCCCCAGCCGAAGTGGCAGTCGGAACGCCACGACAGGGGGCCCAGCTGTTGATGTGAGCTGTCCTTGGCTGCAAAGGGAAGGGACCTCGCAGGACCCCGCCCCTCCACAACCTCCAGGGCTCCCCGCACAAATTGCCCCGCACACGAGCTGACCTCTCGTCGTCCACGCGCTTCGCTTCCAAAAACCTGGGTTCCTAATGGAGCTGCCACACGCTCGTTCGGGAAAACAAGCTACTGCAGTCTTCAAACTCCATCACCAGCGACCTGGGAGCCCCCTCGACACCATCGCATGCTACCTCCTGAACGAGCAGCCAAGGCCCCAAAACCCATCCGTGCGTGCTGCCTGCGAAGAAATGGGATCGCCCGTCGAGAAGATCAAAGGGGATGGATCCCCCGTCAGCTACATACTGTGTAGTCCGGAGCCCGTCGAAACCGTCTCCTGGCCGGCTCCCCGCTCCTCTCAATTTGCTTGGCTTGACATTGCCCCTCCCCGTTTGGCTTCTATCAGTGTTGGTTCTTCTCGCCACTTTCCGTGCTCATATTTTTCCCCCATGGCCGTGAATTTTCCGTCCATTAGCGGCGCTCCGTGGCTTGCCCCTCCCCTCACACCCGCCCCCGGACTTAGAACAACGGCGCTGCCGCTGCACTGCCAATAGAGTCACATCGCCCCTGCTGGGTCGTGACAGCCCAACCACTCGCGACGCCGTCTCTCGACACCACCACCGGCACTCGGTTCGCTAAAACCAAGCCCATGGGTCACTAATGCCTTGTTGATCCTCCTCTTTTGGCTGTCTTGACCATTGTTTCGCCCTGGTTGCTCGAGCCTGGATTCGCTGACCGTCTTGTTGGCGCAAGTCAAAATTTGGTTCGAGGCTTGGCGTCTTGACAAACCTTTGGTCAGAGCTGTGACCACGCAGGTCCGATTCGCCTTGAGCCTCACCATGCGCCGTGTGATCCGACCTCGAGAACCAAGACTTCCCCCGCATGACGGTACTCGGCAGTCCAGTCTAGATTTTTGCCATGGTCCAGAGGAGCCTCGCAACCTCGCCTCCCTGTCACCTCTCCCGCCCAGCAGTACACCTCACCAGCCGCTTGGGCCCAGGACAAGACTGAACCAACGGGCCAAGGAACGATAGCTTGAAGAGGGGTTGCGCCGCCAAGGGTTGGCGGACATGCAACATGAATCATGCGCAGTCCTAAGGAGGTCCCTAACAAACCCCAGGCAATGCGACCCGTCGCCGTCGATTCAGCTGCGCCCTGTGCTGCACGTCGCCTGGGGACCAGTCAAGGAAACTCTAGCTGAATCTTGGGATTTTGGGTGGTAGATATCCGGCCCTCAAGCACGTAGGTTCATCACAGACCATGCTCAGGGTTGAGACCTCCCCTTCGTTGGTGTTATGAACCCTGCCCCCCGAGCATGCCTAAGCACGTACATAGGCACGGTAGCTATCCCGTACATGGCAGCCAAGGCGAGCAGTCATTAAGCCCCTCCTGATGCTATCATTCTTCGCATAATCCTCGGCATTGTTGCATTTCCCTGGCAGGCAGTGATGGGGGCCAACACCGGGGAACCGCCCCCCGACCAAAGTTCGACCCCTGTTTGCATCTTGCCATCGCAACCGTGGCTGGGGGGGGGGGTCAGGAAAGTTCCCAACCAGGTTCGCCCAGTTGATCATCCAGGGGCCCGCTCACCTGGTCCTGAGCAGTACTAGAATTGCGGATTATGCGTGTTGGCTTTGAACTGAGTCCCTGAACTCGGTACTGCAACATGTTGGCAGACAAAACATGGCCAGATATTAACTGAAATCAAAACCAACCTGTTGACCTCACCAGCGGTTGCACCCAACCAGCTCGGAGAGTTTCCGGTGATCCAGTTCTCTCAGTCGTTTGGTCCCGAATCTCCGCTATCACCGGAGACACTACCGAGGCCGTTCCCGGCCCATCTCCCACGACAAGTCCAGCACACCGCAACCACGTCCCAATCGACTGACTGCCTCCTAAATCCTATCCACAAACTGCTACCACCCCACCGAAACCCAACCCGCCTCAAGCCACCCGCTCCCTCCTGCTCATCCCGCCCAACTGCCTAACCCAAGCGACCTGCCCTGCCAGGCACACAACGTTACACCCCTCATTTCCCGGTACCCAAGTTCCCCCGAATGCAACCCGAAAACCACCCAACAAGCTCGAGGCGCGTGGCTTCCTTGTTAAACTGTGAACTGTGTTACTACATTGTATGGTACCAGATCCTGCTGGAATGGTGTTGGTTGGATGTAGTAGTAGCAGTACAACGTGCGAGATGGATTTCAAACAAAGATCCCACCGGTCACTGATCTTGGTCATTAATTCTCTTCTCAAGGATTGAGTGCTCAAAGTAATCCCGGATCCTGCATAACCAATCCGTTAATGAACAATCACGGATTTGCTTGTTGCGAAGTCGCTGATGGCAGGCAGCACGTCTGGGGAAGTTAATTAGCTCGGCAGCAATTGCCCAAGATTTACTTACAGCATTCTGTCTCGAGACAATCGGATGAATTGTCGAGGTTGATCTTGGCAGCGTCGGGTTGGTTGGCCAAACAGGATGTGATGCTGAACAATGATGTTCCTTGGGTCGGGGGTGTTGACGGTGATAGTAAGCGCCCCTGATGAATGATGGGAACAAGATATGGAATGACAGCAGCAAGAACCGACGCAAGCATGTTGGAGGAGCAGCCGTCAAGACCCAAAAGCCTGATACCCTGTGGAAATCTCCTGACGACGGATGAGTTCCATGTTGCAATGAAGGGGAAGGGGTGACAACAAAAGTGCGAGGGAGACCAAGTCCCTCGGCCCGGATAGTAAGGCATTGCCCCTGAGCCATGTTCCCTTTGTCCAAGGTCATGATGGTAGCATGGAGGTGTGTGTAAACTCGCAACTGCATCAAGATGAGCCTTCAAAAGTCCGTTTGACCTGCGCCCTCGTCACTCTCCCCTCCCACCAGTGGGAAACTCGACCACTGATACCTCCAGTCCCGGACCGCCGACCTCGGCCACAACGCGTTCCACTCGTCAACAAAGAAGTCTTCAAGCTGCGCCAGATCGGTCCCAGACACAATAATCTGGCTCCCCCACTCCAGCTGCTTCCCCCTCATCTCCCTCGCCGCTAGCCGGCCCCCGGAGCGCATTTCACAAGCCCAGCTCCTCCCAAGCCATCTGCCAAAAGTCTCAAACTGATCCAGCACCACCTCAGGCACAACCGGCTCCACCCACAACCACTCGAGCGGCACCCCGGCCCTTGCAGCCTTGATCTCCCCAAAAATGGCCCTTGCCAGTGGCTCGTCGACGGCGCAGTTCCGCAGCACCTCGCGTACCCAATCGGACTCGGCCGCCTCCTCGGCCTCGCCCTCTTCGGCGGCGGTCATGACGGGCCCCAGTAGTTGCGCGGGCAGCACGCGACAGTCAAGGAACAGCAAGGCACGCTCGAGCCGCGGGAACCTCGCCAGCGCCCGGTAGGACATGACCTCGGCGGGGCCACCGCCGTGGCGCTGGACGATAAGGGCGAGGGTTCGGAGAGCCGGGCAGGACACTGCAAGCTGGTTGATGACGGCGGTGGTGTCGTAGAACAAGGGGATGTGGGATTTCGGGGAACCGTAGGTGAAGATTTCGGCGGGTCTTTTGCGGTCCGGCAAGAGATGGAGGGTGCGCAGGCTGGCGCCATGGCGGGATAGGAGAGCTCTGAGGGTGAGGGTGCTGAAGTGGCCGGTCAGGCGGAGGGTCTCAAGCGGGGCCAAGGCTTGCAGGAAGAGGCTTGCGGGCTCATCAAGGGCGGCGGGTATGTTGAGGCTGGGGTTTTCGGCGGTGACGCGCAGGCCCAGGCTGCGCAGGGACTGGAACTTGCCGTCGGCAGCCATGGAGGCCAGGGTGGTGAGGTGGTCGGGCGAAAGGCGGCAGCCGAAGTCGAAGTGCTGCAGGCAGCTGAAGTCGGTGCGGTGTCTCCATGACGAGAGCTGCTCTGGCCCCGAGATCCAGCCGGAGACGGCCAGTGTCTCGAGATGGGCGAGGGGTGGTGGGGTTGGCTCTGTAAGTGATTGCTCGGGAGACAAGAGCGGAAAACCCATCCAGGGGATATTTGTGTCTTTGGGAGGGAGACATTCCAGCGGAGTAGAGTAAGGGACGTGCAGGCGGACTCGCTTCAGGTTGGGAGCATATCCCGCCACCATCTGGCGGACAGCGTCCAGGTTGAAGTTGAAACGGCGGTCAAGGTCATAGGGTCGGTAGGTGAGATGGATGCTGTAGAGGCAGGGGGACGATGCCAGTGCGAGCTCGTCTGGGTCAATGGCGTGTTGATCTTTTAGGTCCTGGTAGAGGCTCCGGAGACTGAAGATGCGGACGTGGAGGCGGCATCGCGGGTGGTGCTGGTGCAAGATATCAAGGACGCAGCGAGGGAGTTGGTGGGTTAGGGAATATACCAGGTCCTTCAACCCGGGGATCTGGGCGAGAAAGCGCGCAAAGGGTAGCCAGGCCTTGTTCTGTGCTTTCTTCAACCAGGGCGCGACGACGGGGTCATTGGGGTTGAAGCGGCGGCCGGGGGCCTCGTCGGCGCTCTCGCTCTCGCCATCGCTGTCGTTGTAGGTCTGCGCATCCAAATCAATGTGCGTTTCAAGGTAACTCTCAACGGAGCTGTCTGAATCGCTATCACTCCCGCAGGCGGCATCCGGCTCGTCGTCGTAGTCACTGTCGGGCATGAGGAGGTATTCTTCGTTGTGGCCAGTGCGGCCGGCGCGGAGGAAACCAACGGCAACGACTCGGCGGACGTGGCGGAACCGATCACCATGGCGCAGGATGGCGGTCCATCGTTCCACGTCGTGGTGCAACTTGCTGATACTGTGTATGTCGAGGCGGATGCGGGAGAACCGTTGGTAGGCGGCTGCCTCGGCGCAGAACCTGCTCGCCAACGAAAGGTCCAGCAGGCTACGGTGGGGGAGGAAGGTGCAAATGTACTCGAAAATGCGGAGTGGCAGGGTCTCGAGGGGCGCGGGATGCGCTCGACTGTAACTTGCAGCACTTGGTGTTTTCATTGTAGAGTCGAGTACACGGTTCATCCGAGGTCTGGCAGTGTTTGAGTTGTTGGTGCCCGATCTCTCGGGACCCAACCTGCAGCGTCTCTCCCAGGACCCGGTCAGGATCGCTGAGCTGTCCATTTTGAGTTAGGCCGAGGTCCAGCTCTCTTGCGAGCAATGTTACACTGTGTTAGAACTAAGGCACCACCTTGGGTCTGACCGCAGCCAACACCAGTGGTCGAGCCACACGGTATGGTAGCAACGGCCTCAACAGAAGGTCGTGGAAAGGATCACAGCGGCAGCCATGATGATATGAGGGCACCATGGGAGGTCCTAGCAGGAGGGACCGTGGGCACCAGGCGGCTATAAAAGGGTGAGGACCACGCCCAGGGCAACACACAGGGGAGAAGGAAGAACAAGAGAGGGAAGAACACTTTCACAATTGAAGCAATTCCCAACACCACACACACATCGTTTTGTACCCATTTTCCAGTGCCTTTCAGTGCCCCCATACAACAGCTGTAGTGGTTCGATTCCGCTGTTCCAACATACTGTTGCCATGCTTCTTCTGCCTGGGGAGCCGATGCTCGGGTACCAAAACAATCTCCCAGAATACCCGTCCCTTGAGCGTGAGGGGAGAGCAGTCTGGTCGTACCTACAACGACGGATCCATGATTTGCACTGAGCAAAATGAAGGATTCTGGATCATGAGGACTACCCGGAGGCCGGCGGGCCATACGGCGGTTGAGTCTGATGGATTCCACCTGTCTGGCTATCCCTTGACAGGAGATTGTCTTGAAAACGATAGGACTCTTTGTCGGCTCACAACATGCTTATCCATGCCTACACGTCAAGGCCGGTGTTGCCTGGGGTACTTCACAAGCCCAAGTGAGGCGGCGAGGATGTTCACGCGCTCGACACTGCTGGCATAACTCGAAACTTCCGGGCCGGGCTGGCGAGGCCAGACATGGTGCACCCTGAGCTAGATCTGGTCATCACTCGGGCAAGCTTGTTGATAGGCTTGTGGGTACGATATCCGGACGCAAGATCGATCTCCATCTTGAGCTCGATCTTGAGCTCGATCTCGGCCTGAGACAGCCCGAGGTACCAGGGGATGCACCAATCATGTCGCCCTCCTGCTGTGAAACGGTCACCAATGCCCGGGTCATCCAGGGGAGAACCCATCTATGGTGGACTAGGGTACCTACCTACCTACTTTGTCTGTAGGCCAATATTTTAGTCCAAGGCCCTTCCTGGCCACCGCGGCGCTGCCGACCATCCACCGCAAGGACCGCTGCACCATCCAGCCCGCCAAGAAAGGACCTTTGTGGGGGAGATTAGCGAGCCGCAGGGCGCCAGACTGTCGGAACCAGACCCTGGATGAAGGACCCTGGCTGATATGTAGGGCTGGCTTGGTTCCTGGATGCCGCATGTGTCGATGGATGATTCGCATTGTAGCCAACCACCAGAAACATGTCCAGACGACGCGAAGAGCGGTGGTCAATTCCTGGTGTAGATCGATGGGGGAGGGCTTGATGGATGGTGAGAGCAAGGCAGTTCTCAGCTCCCACCGTGCTCCCGCCCCCAGGACCGAACCAACAGAAAACATGCCGACCCTGCCGGTCTCGCTTGGGAAACGGCCTCAAGTGATGTCATGTCAGCGACGGCCAAATCGATTCGTGATTGTTCTGCCGAGACCAATTTATCCATCGTTTAAATAGAGACTGCGGGGTAGCAGTGGAATCCAGCAAATTTGTCTGCCGATCTGTCAGAACCTGGAAGCAAGCCAAGCCTGGAATCCTCGAGCCTCGAAGCCTTGGGGCTGGAAGATGGTGGAATCACCGCAAGAGGTTCTCTGCGCTTGCTGCTCTGAGCCTAGCGAGTGGCAGCGGTGGGGGGGGACGGGAAGAGGAACCGGGAACGAGGCGCCTGCATTTTCCCAGTATCATCTGACCAACTGCGTGGAAAAGCACCAGTGAGAGGTGCACAGCCGTGGGGAGCGGGGAGAGGGGCCAGAGAGGCAAGAGTAGGCTGCACTCTTCGTTTGTTGAACCAGACTCTGGGCTTGTTTTTTGGCAATTTTTTTGTGTCAGCTGCCCCGAGCAAGCCCCGACGCGAGTCCTGTCCAGGAAAGTGCTCGATTGCCTGGTCCAGGTTTGTTTCCAGCGTCTGGAGACCGTGGGGTGAGCCCCCGCGTGGGTGCAGGTGGGGGGAAGGCGGAAGCTCTCCACATGGCTCCCCTGGCGGTGTCAAAGGTTCCCCCTGTTTCCCCCCTGCTCCCCCACTGCTGCAGGCATGGCACGCACGGCACTCGATTTGCACCTTTGCATCCACATCTCCATGGAACAACCCAACACAAAGCAGGCTGTCCATGGCACCAACGAATCGCGCCCCCATCTGCCAAGCGGGATAATATGGACGAATGCCGGCCATTTCACCGGTGGAGGGGCCGCGGCCGCACTGGCGTCGGTCGAGCTGTCCAACAAGGACGTCCACAGGGCGCACGAGAGACGGACAGATGCCCCTCCCCCCCAGCTCGCCCGCCCCATCCATCAACGGCGTGCGCATCCCCCTGTCCTGCTAGGATGGGATGACGGGACAGCCAAGGCCTGCTCGATCCCGTGTTTGGTGCCCGCCATTGCCCACGGAAAGGAGCGGTGAGCTGTTTTAAGACAGCAATTCTCCCGGTTGATGGTTGACGCCCCTGCAGAAGGAAAATGTTGGGATAGCAATTGGGTCAGCTGAGTGGCCGCGCGGGTTGGCCATTCGGGTTGTTGCAACCCGAGCATTTGGGGCATGCAACATGGGCGTGGCATGGACATGGAGCATGGAGCATGGAGTCCGGCATTGGGTCCTGAGATCCTGGCATCCTGGCATCCATCCATCGGGAATCTGGCAACCAGCCTCACACACCCTCACTCACGCCCACACACACAGAGCACAGCCCACGCAACCTGAGGAGCCTGGCAGCTCCGGCGTTCGAACTGGAACGGGAAACCTTGCCTCCCGGGCCCCCCTCTCCCTTCCACCCCGTATTCCCCCTTGTGGGCCCTCGAATCTGACAAAAATGACGACCGGGCCAGAACCCGGGTTCCGACTGCCCACTCCACTCCCTCTCCCCCTCGCTGTCCAGGCCCGGATAAAACCATCCTGGGAGTCCACCGTACACTAAGCCACCCCCCATCCAACCTCTCCTTTGGTTCCCTTTGGTCCCCTGGTGGTGACATCCCCGCCTTGCTTGAACCCATCTCATCTACACATCTACACACCCACACACACACTCTCTCTCATCCACACGCTCGCTCCCCCACATCCATCTGCATCCCGCCACCATGAGGAAAGAGGCCGCCGTCCTGCAACCCTCCAACAATGGGAACCGCTACGAGCTCACCAGCCCCACCGCCATGCCCAAGGCGGGGGGCTTCCTCTGGAACCAGAAGATGATGATCCAGATCACCTGCCGCGGCTACGCCACGGCCCAGTTCATGCAGCCCGAGCCGGCAAAGTACGCCTACGCCCCCAACATCGAGGCCAAGACCTTCATGCAACCTGAGCAGAACTACTACGCCCACCACCCGGGCCGCTTCGTCTACGTCAAGGACCTGGAGACCGGCGAGCTGTTCTCGGCGCCCCACGAGCCCGTCCGCGCCACCCCGGACCGCTTCGTCTTCTCCGTCGGCAAGAGCGATGTCGCCTGGGCCGTCGAGAAGCTCGGCGTTCGCATCGAGATGGTCATGGGCCTGCCGACCGACGACGTGGCCGAGCTGTGGACCGTCCGGGTGACCAACGTCTCGGGCCGTCCCCGCCGCATCAGCGTGACCCCTTACTTCCCCTTCGGCTACATGTCATGGATGAACCAGTCGGCCGAGTGGAACCCGGACCTGGTCGGCGTCGTCGCCAGCTGCGTCACCCCGTACCAAAAGGCGACCGAGTACTTCAAGAACAAGTACCTCAAGGACAAGTCGTATTTCCTGTGCGAGACGCCCCCGGACTCGTGGGACGCGAGCCAGCAGGCCTTCGAGGGCGAGGGCGGGCTCCACAACCCGTCCGCCCTGCAAGAGCCGCAGCTGAGTGGTAGCGATGCGCGCTACGAGACTCCCACGGCCGCCGTGCAGTACCGCCTGTCGCTTGGCGCTGGCGACGAGCGCGAGTACCGCTTCATGTTCGGGCCGGCCTACGACGAGGCCGAGATCCGGTCCATGCGCGAGCGCTTCCTCAGCAAGGCGGCCTTTGTGCGCACCGCCGACGAGTACGCCGCCTACATGGCGCGCGGCCGCGGCTGCCTGCGCATCGAGACTCCCGACAAGGAGCTCGACAACTTTGTCAACAACTGGCTGCCGCGCCAGGTCTACTACCACGGCGACGTCAACCGCCTGACGACTGACCCGCAGACGCGCAACTACCTGCAGGACAACATGGGCATGAACTACATCAAGCCTGACGTCGCCCGCCGCGCCTTCATCACGGCCATCTCCCAGCAGGAGGCCAACGGCTCCATGCCCGACGGCATCCTGCTCGCTGAGGGCGCCGAGCTCAAGTACATCAACCAGATCCCGCACACGGACCACTGCGTCTGGCTGCCCGTGACCCTCGACGTCTACCTCTCCGAGACGGGCGACTACAGCCTCCTCAACGAGCGTGTCCGCTCCGCCAATGGCGACAACTTCACCGTCTTTGAGCGCTTCAGCCGCGCCATGGACTGGCTGCTCAAGCTCCGCGACGACCGCGGGCTGAGCTACATCGCGCAGGGCGACTGGTGCGACCCGATGAACATGGTGGGCTACAAAGGCCGCGGCGTCTCGGGCTGGCTGACCCTCGCCACCGCCTACGCCCTCAACCTCTGGGCCGACGTCTGCGCGCACCAAGGCGCCACCGACCTGGCATCCCACTACCGCACCGGCGCCGCCGCCTGCAACGCCGCGGCCAACACCTACCTCTGGGATGGCGACTGGTTCGCGCGCGGCATCACCGACGACGACACCGTCTTCGGCGTTTCCACCGACCCGCAGGGCCGCATCTGGCTCAACCCGCAATCCTTCGCCATGCTCTCCGGCGCGGCCTCCCCGCAGCAAACCGCCCGCATCATCCCCCAAATCGACGAGCAACTCACCACCCCCTACGGCGTCCTCATGTTCGCGCCCCCGTTTACCGCCATGCGCGAGGACATTGGCCGGGTCACCCAAAAAGCGCTCGGCTCCGCCGAGAACGGCGCCGTCTACAACCACGCCGCCGCGTTTTACATCTACAGTCTGTACCGCCTCGGCGGACAGGCCGACCGCGCTTTTTCACACCTCCGGCAACTGCTCCCCGGCCCTACAGAGGCGGATTACCGCCAGCGCGGCCAGCTGCCGGTGTACATACCGAATTACTACCGCGGCGGGTGGCGGGAGGAGCCGCGCACCGCTGGCAGGTCGAGTCAGTTGTTCAATACGGGGACGGTGTCGTGGGCGTATCGGTGTGTGATTGAGGGGCTGTGCGGGCTGAGAGGGGAAGGGGAGGGGTTAGTGGTTCGGCCGCAGCTGCCCAAGGGGTGGGACGGGATGAAGGTGGAGAGGGTGTTTAGGGGGGCGACGTTCAAGGTGGTGGTGCAGAGGGGGGAGGTGGGAGATGTGGTGGTTAAGATGGGCGGGGTGGTCGTGCCTGAGGGGAGGGTGGTGGAGATTAAGGAGGGGGAGGTGTATGAGCTGGAGGTTGTTGTGCCGAAGTAAGGGGGATGGGGAGGCGGTTTGGTTTGATTCGTTCACCACTTGTTTTGGAAGGACTAAGCGGGAAAACAGCTCAACAAATGGGTGGGAGATCGCAGTGTCGAGGCAGTGCTGCGCCTGGTTCTTTCATACACGTCTAGACAGCTGACAGGACACCTTCGTCGGGTGGAATCAGGGAAGATGGAAGGACGAGCTTCCCGTGTTTGTTACGGCCGGATCTTTACTTCGCGCTGTCATTGACCTGGGCGGCTTTTGTCGAGTTCGAGTGTTTACAGCCCGGTTGGGCAGTGTGCGCATGATAATATCATTTCGTTGGAATTCACCCCTGGTGCATGTTGTTGATCAAAGCACTTTGAAGTCCTCAACAGGTATGTCGCTGGCGAGTTTCTGTCCGTGATGTACAGATGTTGGCCGTAGAATGGGGTTCCTGGTCGAGCGCCACCCAACTTGTGTCGTATGGTCTGTGATGTGCCACGTGGATTTGCAAGGCCACGAACACCTAACCCAGTGGACTACATCGAAAAATCGAGTCAAGGCCAGTTCTGAGGTTGACAGTCAAGGGGTGAAATGGCCTCCCGGAAGCCCACGACGGCGAGTGAAGGGCGTGAGGGGACAAAGGGACATCGCGACGAAACTCCCCTCTAACGGATGTGCGGGTTTACAAAGGGCCGCTTATCCGCACCGACGCTCACCTCAAGGTTTCATGAGTCGTGTGGTGTAGGGAATTAAGCCTTGGTGACGGCCTTACGGAACCCCCTAAATGGACGGTTCTACATCAATGGAAATGCTGCAAACGCGCCATCCCTCTTGGATACCATTCGGGTGGCCGATTTCCTGCAACATCGAAATAGCGATGCCGAGGAACGGTGAGGGCAACGGCACCGTGGAAATCGGGATGCAACACCGTCGATTTCGGGGTTCGTGGCCTGACGATGCCGAGCCCGCCAGCGAGTCAGAAAATTGGAGGTGAGCTTTACAGATTACTGATAATAGCGCCAAGCGCCAAGCTCAGAGTTGAGGTCATGGACCATGAGGTCCCAGTAAACATTAGTCGTGTCTGCAGGACGTCATCCGGCCTGGGTTGTATGTGGAATCAGAGTTACCAACGTGTCATGGATGTTTTCATCTGAGGCGCGATGGTCTCAGGGGCAGCCTGGCACCCCACGCCTCCTCTCCTTTTCTCGAAGCTCGGGAGAGCACCGAGAAAACCGTCTGATAAGCACCACTGACAGGCTGCCCCTTCACTCGGTGCAGCTCCAAGCAGCCGATGACTACGTCATGGCAAGGCTTCCCACACCAGAGACAACCAAGGTGCTCCTCTTCGAGACGTCGTCGGCATATGGGCCGGTTGTCATATCTCCAGTCTCGTCTCGCCACCAACGTATGCAACGAGGCAGGTTCCACGGCACGAATCGGCATCAACTCGACGCAATCATCCCCTCATCGACCAGAGCTGGTGGTCGTCCTGCCGGGATCAGGAGCTTGCGCTCCCTCCCGCCATGCCGACTGAACGCGAGGAGCATCAGAGGTCTCTCGGCCCCGATGTGATGACGCAGAGAAGCTCGCCAGGATGCGGCTGGACGCAAGCTCCAAGCACCCCCATGTTCGGAGCTACCATATGGACAGTAGAGGCCGTCGGGAGGGTTAAGTAACGGTCCCTCCTTTCCCACCACGTCCCAACTCCGCTCTCTCGAATCCTCCGACATCCGACATCCCCAGCCAGAGGGGAAACCACTCGTCAAATTCCTAACCACACCTACAAGCCTCCAACCTACCACCCACTACCATGAAGCTCAAAGCCCTCCTCCTCCTCCTCCCCTTCGCCCTCTCCCTCCCCACCTCAACTCCCACAGCGGACTTGGATATTGACAACGACACCACCCTCGACGCCGCCACCACCGTCGACACCGATGCCGACAACACCCTCCACACAGATGACATCACCACCACGCAGCCTCTCACCAACGCAATCCGCCCCCCCATGATGCCCGGCATGGGGATGGGTCCCATGGGTGGTATGGGCATGGGGATGGGCGCGATAGGCGGAATGGGCGGAATGGGCGGAATGGGCGGAATGGGCGGAATGGGCGGAATGGGCGGAATGGGCGCGATGGGCGGCATGGGGATGGGCATGCCCGTCATGGCGCTCGGCGGCGGGGGTGCGCCGGCGACGGGTGGTATGATGGGCGCCGGGCCGATGGGCGGGATGCCCTTCGTGGCTGCTGCTGCTCCACCTGTCGGGTACGAGGGGGTTATCAAGCGCTTCCCTCAAGCCCCGAGCAGCGACGACGTAGAGGCGGCGCAGAAGGAGGCGGAGGCGTACGCAAAGGTCATGGCGCAGGGGCGGGTGCTCCCGCCGCCGCATGGGCCGCCGATTTATTACGGGATGCCCCCGCCTGTGGTGCCGGGAGGTATGGGGATGCCCCCGACTGTGGTGCCGGGGGTGCCGGGGGTGCCGTATGGGTACTATGGGTGTCGGCCGGTCGGGAATATTGGGGTGCCGGTGCCGAAGGGGTAGGGAGGGAGTGGAAGGGGGTGGCAACATGTCTCGGGTGTGGGAGAGGGGAGGAGGGGGAAAGGGGTGAACGAGGGGACAAAAGGGCTCGCTGATCAGGTTGGGAGAACATGGAAATATGATGGACGTGGGTCTGAGAAATATGATGGGAAATATGATGGACACTTGTTTGAGAAGTATGCTGAGAAATACGATGGACGTTTGTTTGGGAAATATGTTGGGAAATATGATGGATGTTGGGATAATATTATGATGGACGCCCGTGTGGGATCCCAGACAATCGGACACTCGCATGACCACATCCGCACTGAGCCTCTAAAAACAGCCCCCACGACTCTCCCCCCCTCACATCTCCTCCATACATCCTTCCAACTTCACCTTCATTATGGCGTCAATGAGGTCGGCGGCATCTCCATCGGCCCCACGTCATACAATGTTAGTGGGGCATTGGTGCTAGGGTTTGAGCCACTGTTTCTTCGACATCCGGGCCCTGGAGAGGGAGATTTCGTCTTGAACATTCAAGATCTGGAGTATTACGCGAGGAATATTTGAGAGGTATTGTGAAATTATTTGCAACCCGCCAGAACTGGCATCGTCGACCCCCCGGATCTTTAATTCCACCTTGTTCTCCATCCCTTGACGTCTTTTTAGAGAACGCACATCGTTCGTCAGTCGTTTAGCACGACGGCACGCACTGGGAGCGTATGTTAACCCTGCTCCTCTGGGCTCCTTATTCAGGGCACGGCGGCTTACCTGGGAGTACCAGTCGTTGTAGAAAATGCAGTACCCGTTGGCGCAGCCGGTTCGGCCGGTGTATCCGACACCGCCGCTGCATGCTGTCAGCAACTGCGGGTGCTTCACCCGTGGGACTTTTACTTACCACTGGCCATACAGCTGAACACCGCCCGCAACGTTGCTCGTCTGGCAGGCGGCGGCGGATGTGGTGGTCGAAGTCACCTTGGAAGTCGAGAAAGTGGTCGAGGTCGAGGTGGTGGAGCTGATCTTGGTCGAGGTGGAGGTGGTCGAGGTGGTCGAGATAGGTTTGGTCGAGGTCGACGATGTCGAAGTCGAGCTGACCTTGGTCGAGGTGGAGGTCGTGCTGGGCTTGACCGAAGTGGAAGAAACCGGGGTGTCGGGGCTGCACGGGCTCCCCTGCCCCCAGGCGAAATACCCGCTGGTCCGGTTAAGCTGGAACAGCCCCATGACGGTGTCCTCCTGGTTCTGGATGTTGTGCGTCACGCCCTGGGCGCTGTACGCCTCGAGCCAGCCGCTCGGCCCGTAGACGGTCTTGGTCCAGCCCGCCGAGGGCGAGCTCTGCACGACGCTCGCGGGGGTCTCGCTCAGCCCATTGACGTCGGTCCACAGCTTGATGGCCTCGCCGTGGTTCACGTAGCTGACGACGTCGTCATTGGTCCCGTGGAAGATCTGCACCTTGGGCCTCCAGCCGTCGTAGCCGGGGTAGGCGGCCCTGGCCAGGTCACCCCACTCCTCGGCGGTATGGACCACCTTGCCCGTGGCACAGTCACCGTTCCAGTAGTCGTACTGGCCCGCGTTGTTGGCGGGGGCGAAGCAGCTGAAGGGCACGCCGGCAAAGGAGGCGCCGGCGGCGAACACGTCGGGGTAGGCGCCGATCAGAACCTGGGTCATCATGCCGCCCGAGGACACGCCCGTGACGAAGACGCGGGTACGGTCCCCGTTGTACTTGTCCAGGGTCCAGCGCACCATGCTGACGATGCCCAGGCTGTCGCCGCCGGCGTCGTGGGTGAGGGTCTCCTTGCTCGAGACATCCCAGCACTGGTCGGCGGCGTTGGGGCTGCCCGGGTAAATGACGATGAAGCCGTGCTTGCTGGCGAGGGTGGCCCACTGCGAGCCCGCGTAAGCGGCCTGGGCGGTGCCGTGGCACCAGTGGGGGTTGACGAGGATGGCGGGGTTGGCGGGCAGGACGTCGGGGACGAAGATGTTGAAGGAGACGTTGCGCGGGTTTGGGCCGAAGGGGGTAGTGATCGGGGTGAAGGCGGCCGCGGAGGCCAGGGCCGGGAGGAAGCCCAGCAGGGCGGCGGCGGTCGGGGATTTCATCTTGGGACCGTGGCTCCTGGACGATGGGCCAGACGTAGACGTGGTGGACCTGAGGCGAAGAGGGAGGAGCTGGGGCGGACGCGTCGGGGTCGTGAGGGGACCGCCATGGCGACTTTTTCAGGGCCGCCGTCGACGTCCCCCGGCAAATGGCAGTTGGAAATTGGATCGGAGATGGCAGGGGAGATGTTCAGCGGCAGTGGGAGAAGGGGGGTTTCCGTGCCGCCATGCCGGGCCGTGAGGTCTCGGCAGCGGTGGTGCTCGGAGCGAGGGCGCCCGTTGTTGCCAGATCTGGGCGGCCGCAGGGGGACGCGTTCGCCCGACCGAGACACATGGCGTGGTCCCCACCCAGGCGGACCTCCGGGATACAGGCCGCAGGCGGAGCGAGGGGGGCGAGGCGGCGCGATGGGGCGTCGGGCGGAGGGTTTGCATGGTGTGTGTCGGGATCGCGAGGGTTGCTTCCCGCGATCCCGGGTTCTGCTACCCGGTCGCCATCCTGGGCCGGGTAGTACTTTGTTGTCGTCCTGACGCGGGGATGGCTGCATCGGGTCGTCTGTCGCGGTGGTGGTGATGGTGATGTGGCATTGGAATTGGTGTTGAGGTGCAGGGGAACTGGCCACAGACACCAACAGCCCTAGAGCCAACCCAGGAGCCCTGCAAGTTTGGTTCTCTCAGCGGGCGGTTTCAGTGGGCCCGGCACTGAATCCCGCATCCTACCCCCACATTTTCAGGGAGCTGCTTGCCCCATTTCAGTGTTCCAATGGATGCCAAGACTTCAAACTGTGCGGCTTCAACTCCATCTCGATGACCACGACCACCACTTCAGACGACGGGTTGCAACTATCAATCGCGCGATGGCGATGGCGGGCACAGGCTTTCCTGGAATTGGCTACGACCAGGTGAAAGTCGAAGATGATGAAACACAGGTGGTTTGGCCCCAGCGGTCGCAGAGGGGAGCACAACTGCGGACAAGAAGTCTCTGTTGTCAGCCAGCTTCTTCCTCGCATGCTGGGTTGGTGAGATTCAACTTTGGGCTTTGGTGCTGCGAGCATGAACAGCTGTGAGGCTAATAATTCCTGGTTGTGCTTTGACATCGCATTCAGGGCTACCCAAACGCGTTCGCAAGACCAACCATCAAAGATGCCGCCCGTTTCCATCGCAAACAACCAGGTCGTCCACCCCGCTGCAAAACCAAACAATGAGCCAGACTGCACACTCTCCGTTTGCGAATATCTCCTCTAGGCCCACCCCACGTCGGAGGGTCCGTGTCAAGAATGATTCCACGCGGCGATTTCACATGACCTTGTCCATCAACAAATACCTCCGGGACCGAGGACCGAGTATTCAGAGCACACCAAGCTTGTTTACCTAGGCATTCGGATCGCCGAAGACCACAGCGCGAATGCATCAAGTACACACACCCGTACCATCCTCGACCGCTTGAGCCCATCAGCCATGCATCTCATCCTTTCCCTCCTCCACCATGTGGCTGATGCACATATGCAGCGCCTCGACAAGCTCCCGACGCTCCACTGGCTCACACCGCACGTTGGTACCCAGCCGCTCCCCGCACTGCTCAAACTCCTCCTGTCTCTTGCAGCCGCACGTGTACGTGCGGTAGTACTGGATGCACATCGTGGCTGGTGGGACCGGGCTGTTTCTGTTTGCCTCTGGTCAGCCCAGCTTCGACACCTCGGTTCGGGGGAGGCGCGGCCCTCGGACCAACCCTTTCAGTCGCTCAACTCAGCCGGCCCAGTCGGCTGTGGTTCAGAAGAATACCTGGCAGCGAGCGGGGCGCCCGCCGGAAATGGGCCTTGTTAACAAACACAAGGGTAGTGAGCCCAGGGAGTTGATGTCGAGAACGGGGTCGGGTTGGGATTGGGACACGTCGTTGATATTAGCTGCCTTGAGTCTGGTGCCATTGGCTGACCAGTACCACAGATACATTTCTGCACGTTGACTGGTCACATGAGTTGGCAGCCTCAGGGGCACCTCTCAACTGCAGTCCGCAGTCTGCAGTCCGCTTCCACAACAAGCCGCCCTCTGAACCCAGCTATCGACATCAGCCAAGGAAATGACCATCTGGGCTTGACCCGAGGTCCCAGAAACGTGGTCCAGGACGCTTGCCGCTGCCTTCCGTGCCATACACCCAGACCTCCACATTGCACTTGCTCACACCAGCCCTTTGGTCCCTGAACATCGTCATCACCACCCCACCCGCTCGCCTTTTCCTTCCAAAATACAACTGGCTCAGGCATCCCCCACGGCGCCAGCATGTGAGATTCTCGCTCGGGCGCAGGCGTGTTGCCACTTCCATCGAGATGGTCCCCGACACAGATTTCCAGCACGGTCCTTGGGCAGCCCGGACGACCCCTGAGAGAGTCCCGTCCACCGCTGGCAAATACCTGGTCTCGACGGCTTTGTCGCTCTTACTCACGCCGCTGCCGCAGGTCCACTTCATGTGGCACTGTGGCCAGCCTGCCATGCACCAGCTATACGCGGGCAGCCCAGCAAGCACTGATTCCCTTCAAATTGTCTTCCTCCTCCCCCCAACCAGCTCCGTTCTGGGCTGTCCCGAAGCACCAATCCAGTTCTGCAGCCCTCTCATAGGAACAGCCCGACATGTCCGTTCTCGCCCCAAAACCCTTAACCGAAGGCATTCCCGCCGACGACGGGGCTTCCCCGGCCGTCCCCGCCGTCCCCACCACCGTCCCCGTTGCAGCCTCCGCCACCGTCCTCTCCGCCGCAGTCCCCACCACCGCCGTCCCCGCTGCAGTCTCCGCTGCAGTCTCCGCCGCCGTCCTCTCCGCCGCCGTCCCGACCACTGCCGCTCCCCTCGCTCTTGTTGGCACTGATCCCGTCCCCGATGTCCCTTCCCTGAAGCGGATTCCAAACTCATCCGCCCTCCCCTCCGCTGCCGCCAGCCCCGCAACCTCCGGGGCCAGCACGCCCTCCTACCCTCCCGCCGGATCTAGGAGCCCCATCAAACGATACCTGGGTTACACGGCCCTCTCCCCCGCCCTCGCCAGCCCCGCCACCTCGGGCGCGCGCTCGCCGGCCTACGCCCCAAGCGATGGCACTGACGACTTGGACTGGGCCGGCCTCAGGCCCTTCCCGAACTCCCCCGGTCTCTCATCTGCCGACGGCGCCAGTAATACCGACGAGAACGGCATAGCACCCCTCCGGCGGTGTCCAAGGCGCATCCCGCATCCCCTGCCCCGCCGTCGCTACTCCACCGGGGACATCCCCGAAGGGGGCCCGGATAGTGACGAGGAGGAGGAGGAGGAGGAGAAGGAGGAGGAGGGGGCGCCCCTTTGCCGGTTTCCGAGGCTTATTATTGCGCCCGCCCCGTCATCCGGGACGCTCTCCCCGGCATTCGGTTCCGCCGTGGAGGAAGCCAGCTCGGTAGCCTACACGCCGATACCGAATGGGTCCGGGGTCTCGTGGGACAGCAAGGCCCCGCGTGTCGCATCCCCGCCCCCCGCCACGGGCAGTTCGGTCGTCCAGCTGATGCTCACCCTTGTCCCCGAGTCTGAAGAGGTGCTCGACACTATGGCTGAGCATTTTCTTGGGACGGCTGAGGGGATTCGGAAGGAGGAGGAGGGGTTCCGGGACTTCACGATGGTGCACCGGGGCGAGGAGCTGCCGCAGGAGCTGCTGGTCATGTTGACGTGAGTTCTTCGCTGCCTGGGTCAGCTCCGGCTCGCAATTTTGGGCCCCTCGACAACTCCACAACCATCACTGACGTATTCAATTCGTTCGTTAGCTTTGCAAACAGGGCCGCGCTTGACAACAGCCGGCCCCAGCTCCGCCATGCTGTCGACGTCGCCCTTGAGAAGGGGTGGCTCACCGAGGAGCCCGTCGCCGAGATGGGGAAGGGAAAGGGCGGGTTTCTGATTTGGGAGTACGAGCTTTGAGTTTGGGTCAGGATACCCCCCCACCCCCCCTTTTCCCTCGCAGCTCGGTTGAGACTCCGTCAGGGAGCGTCGTCGTTTGTTTGATTTGAGTTCGGCGGCTGGTTGGAGTTGGGTTGGGTACCGAAAATACGCACACGGGTAGGACAGGTTCGACATGGCTTTAAGGTGGGAATTCCTTCAGTATAACAGCATTAGTGGTTATCAGCGTTTGGCCTGGATGGGTTCGAGTAGTTCGGTATTTACAGTCCTATGGTACAGCACAGAATAACAAGCGAACGGACCACTCCGTGGAGGTGTTGCTCGAAACAGCGTGCCACGCGCGAGCCTTCCTCCAGGAATGCGCTGACTGAGAACCGACGTAACCTCCAAACTTTGTCTTATCTCAGCCTGATCTGCGGTCCAAGAAAAGTTGCGGTGCCATCTCTAATTGGGGTGAGTGCGGGGAGGAAATAGGCGGCTGAGGCTCGCCTGTGATAACCTCCTGAGGGTTCCTGAGGGTTCCCGTCTGGTGGCGCGCTTAAGTCGGGACCCCACCTTTGCACCACCCCTGCCTTTGCACCACCTGAAAAATCTTGGCACACAACCACTACCTTTTTTTTAACTCTACACACTGCAGCCAACCTAGCCAACTATAATACAGTCATCTGCTTCCTCGGGGCTTTTGGGTTACGACAGGAAAATGAGGTTCTCAAAGTTCGGTTAGAAGGGACAAATGTTGGTCGAAGGAGGAGGGTAGTTCCGGACCCGAACCAACGGTTCGTCAACATTGAACAGATCCACCGGGCCCAGGTTGCGGCTGGCCGGATAGAGGACCCGGTAGCTGAAGAGAGCAGGCCGAGCCAGTTCATAGTCCTTCTCATCAAGCACCTTTTCCAGCTTCCTAAACAACAGCCGTCGGGTAGAGGGATGTGGGGCCTGGGTAGCTGTGACGATGGCGTCAACAGTACATAAACCAATTCAGAATTTCAAGTGGCCGTCTTGAAATTCCGACATCCTTTTCGGAAAGTAGCGCAGTGGTAAATTGGTTGCATTGTGTCTGCCGTTACAGGATACGTGCAAGATGCGGCACGTCGAGCTGAGTGAGTATGGCGAGGAATTTCTGCAGCTGTGCGTTGGAAGATGGGCGAGAGACCAGAATTTGGCTTACCGTGCCTCAGACCTGGTCTCGATAGACACTGGTACAAAGGAGCATGCTCAGGAGTGACATTTGCACCATAAAGTCTTTATATCCCAATCAGCTTGGCTCGCGGCTTACAATAATATACCATAAAAGATATGATTAGCGGCCTGCCTGCTTCCAGCCCGCAGATAACAACGGAGACCGACAGCAGAGCGGAGTAAGTAACTGTCAATTCACATATTTGAATCGTTTACACCTGATATTAATCACCCCTTGATTAGGGGCGTGATAATCATACTCGGACAAGGAAGTGTACGCACCGTTGGTGACTCTATTCTGCCCCAAAACGGAAAGGAAAAGACAGAAAAAGCAAAAAAGCAAAGAAACAACAAAAGAAATCTAACTAAGCATCTCCCGACTTGATCATCCCCATGCTCCAATGTCCGCGGCTCTTGTGCCTCCACCTCCTGCCTCCAGGGCTTGCCACTCATCACTACGACACCCTGTCAAAAACATCCTCCCCGGTCTCCGAAGACCAACCCAACAGCGTCAACGAATCGTCATCCTCATAATACACCCCCTCATCTTCCTCCGCCTCCTCCTGCGCAGCCCACTCCTTCACCCTTTCCAACACCCCAATCCACGCATCAACCTGCTCGACCAGCTCCCACAGCCCCCTCATCTTTTCCAACCTCCCCTCCCCCACCAACCCCTCCTCCACCAGCTTCTCCTCCCACCACCCTTCCCCATCCCCACCCTCCATCCACTCCCTCCTCCCCTCGACCAACCACCACACCGCCCGCACGGCATCCCCCATGCCCATCTCCCATGCGCACGTGGTGATGTCCTCCCCCTCGTCGTGCTCCCCCGCCACGAGCACCTCGAACGCCTCCTCCAGCTTCTCCACGTTGATGATCTCGTCCTCGTCGTCCCACATGCAGCTGCAGATGGGCAGGGCGACCATGGTGCGCAGCAGCGCGGTGAAGAAGCGGGTGGCGCGCCACTGGAGGAGGGCCAGCGGGGAGGGGGAGGGAGGGGCGTCGGGGAAGGTGACCAGGGTGCGGGCGAGGTGGGTGAGGTAGCGCTTTTCGCGCGGGGGGAGGCGGAGGTCGAGGGTGGGAGGGAAGGGGGTGGTGGAGGCGGAAGGTGGGAGGGAGATGTGTTGTAGGGGGGCGATGAGGGGGGTAATGAGGGGAGCGAAAGGGGGGGTGAAGGTCGGAGTGGACATTGTGGTTGGGTGGGGGGGACTTACCTGGGCTTTGGTGGTGGCTTGCTGGTTGGGTATTGGTTTGGTGAGTGGTTTTCCGTTGGGTATTTGTTTCTGGGTGGTTTCTTCGCTTGGTTTTCTGTCTGGTTAGTGGTTCTGGTGCCTGGTTGGGTTGGGTTGTTGGGTCGTGAGGTCTGGGTTGGGCTCGAGGTGAGGAACTTGGAGATTAAATAGACGGAGTTGGAGCACAAGCTTGGTAATTAGCCAGCGGTTTTGAAAAGATATGTACATGAAAACAGCATAGCTGTTGAGGACAAGTCTGTTTGTTACATCCAGCGCAGGAATGCAATTCTGAAAGCCACCCGACACAGCTATCCTTGCTAAGAGCAGCAAACAAAGTCATTGTGCCGGATTCTCTTGGGCCTCAAAGAAGGCTCAAGGCACCAGATATTGGACAATCAAAAACAACTACAGCCACCCCCTCGTCTCCTTTACCAGTAGCTGCCCTTCCAGGCAGCAACCACAGCCTCGGCCACAAGGCGGTTGATCTCGATACCCGGGTGGTAGTCGTTGAACCACAGGCAGGACTTGCCGTCGCCGTTGAAGCACGTGTTGTCGGGCGCGCCGTAGGCGGTCGGGTTGTCGAGGGCCTTGTTGAAGGGCACGGTGGTGTCGATGATCTTGGCCGTGATGCCGCTGTTGGCGCTAGTGAAGGCGGCCAGACGGGTGGAGATGGCGGCGTTGTACTTGGCAATGGCAGCGGCCTCACCGTTGACCGCATCGGTACCCTGGGCAACGACAGCTGGGGTACGTTGGATGGCTGTGTTTAAATGTCAGTTACGGAATCACGAACTGAGCTGAACGGGGGAGCCAAAACATGAAGATCAGGGGCAACATACGCGGCACGGTCAACAGGGCAAAGTTGCGGGCGCCGGCATTGTACATGATCTTGAGCTGGCCAAAGTAAGTGTCCATAATCTGGGACACGATCTGGTCGTAGTCGGACTTCCACCACGAGTTGCCAACGTCGTTGACGCCGATCCAGACGGCGAACAGGGCATTGTCACCCCACGGGGCGTAGCTGGGCTTCTTGGCGATGCTGCCGCTGAAGAGGGTGACCTGGTCGATCAGGCTGAGGACGGTCGAGGTGTACGGCTGGACGATGGTGGCGTTGGTGGTGGCGCCGCCGTAGGCAAAGTTGTACGAGAGCATGGTCGACTGGTTGTAGACGGAGGCGAGGTAGCCGACCCAGTTGAGGCCACCGCTGGCAGTCCAGCCGGGCAGGGCCGGGTTGCCCAGGGGGTTGCTGCTCGACGGCTTGGTGCCCGTGACATCGAAGCCAGTCTGGGAGTACGAGTCGCCGAACGAAATCAGGTACTGCACCGAGCAGTTGTCGACCGGGGCGGTGCTGGTGCTGGAGGCGGAGCTGCTGGTGCTCGTGCTGGTCGAGCTGACCTTGGTCGACGAGGTGCTGGTGCTGGTCGAGCTGATCTTGGTCGACGTGCTGGTGGTCGACGTGCTGCTGACCTTGGTCGAGGTGGTCGACGTGCTGCTGGGGACGGGGGCGCTGCTGGTGCCCGGGATGCACTGGTCTGCCATGATTGTTAGCGATCTGCGCCGAGCGTCTTCTTTTGCCTGGCTTCCCCAGGTTCGAGAGGCAAGTTCCTGGGGTGGGTGGCACTCACAGTACCAGTCATTATAGTGCATGCAGATCGAGCCAGCGACGCAGGTCGTGGACCCCGTGTAGCCGATACCGCCGCACTGGCCGTACACGGCAACATCAGCGGCTTGCACGCCCGCCGCGGCGAGCAGCGCCAGGGTCGACGACGTCAGGAAGCGGCCCATCGTGTGGTAGTTTAGGGGTTACAATGGGAGATTTGAGAGGATCACGGACAGAACAGAAGCATCGTCACCAGATCTTTGGGCGGCGGTTGCGACGGGGCCACGTTTAATACGACTGCCGCGTCCCCAAGATCCCAGGGGGGAGCAACGCAGATGCAGGCCCAGCACCCAGGTATCGCCATCCTGGCCATCTTGGCCTGTCCCCGTTAGCCGGCCTGGAGTTGCACTCGATCCGGGGTTGGTGGACCCATGATTGGCGGAGTGGTGGGCTAGGGACGGGGGATACTGGCCCGTGGAGACTCCAAATCCAGGGGCGCGGAGGGAGACGGTGCGGGATGGCACCCGAACAGCCGAGACTGGCGGAAATCAAAGCAGAGATTCGGCATGGCCCAATCCAGGCCAGCGCCTGCCCAGGCTAAACGACGCTGCAAGACGCGCCGCTTTCAGGCTCCATTCCCGTGTTGCGTCACTTGGGCGGTGCCGGAGGGGGCTGCATGGAGAGGGAGCTAGGGGAGACGGATGCTACCTGGGCACGCAGTCCGGGAAGAGTGATGAGTGTCCGTACCTGGATTTCTAGCCCGGACGCCAGCGGGAGTCTAAAATCGCCCGTCCCACACGCACTCGGGATGAGGCAATGGCAGTTAAAGCAGCCGTTGCGCGAGGTGAGCAGGGGTGGGCAGGGGACAAGGGGGAGCATCCACCACCACAGGGGTGACGACGAGGGGCGACGATGAGGGCGGATGGAGGCAGTCCATGACCTACTCCGTACAAGTAGAGCAAGCAAAATCGTCGCATGGGCATACTGCTCGGAGTCTACGGAACAACACCAGGCGTGCCGGGCCTGCATCCCTACTTGTGTGCCAAGACTATAGCAGATCAACTCGGGCTTGATATGCCGACGACCCCTGAGTGACTGATGACAACAACAATACCAAGACGCGACAGCCCAGATGAGTAGGCAACAACTTGAGGGTCCCTCCCTGTTTCTGACTGAGAATACTATTAGGAACGAAGCCAGGCCGTGGCAAAACCGCGCACGGCCCAGTAGTAACGAGAGTAAGAGGCGGTCGGGGTATCGTGTATGTCTGTGTATTCGCCGGGTTGTTCCAACAACAAAGGAAAGAGAGAACCGTCACTTCATCAACCCTAAGCGAGGTTTGGTATCATCCGATTGTCCCCGCCCCAACTCCAAGCCCGTGCCCAAACGATGGTGAGAAGAGAATAAGGGGAAAGGGGAGAAGAGAAACGAAAGGAAAGGAAACCCTCCTCCAGAAAAGCCTTCCCACAGAAACGAGAAAACCACCCACCCCACAACTTACTTGTACACTCTACATCGTCTCCTTCCAAACCGGCAGCCAAATAAACAATGCCACGCACGCCGTCGCAAACAACCCCCCACCGGCCAAACTCTGCAGCACAATCTTCCTCTGCAGCCTCCTCAGATGCCTCTCCTGCACCCGAATCCTCCGATCAAAGATCATCAACCTCTTGATCGCCCTGAATATACTAAACCCCCCACCACCCACCGTCTTATTCTCGCTCAACCCGGGCGGACCCCCACTCCTTCCCCTCTCCCCATCCGCCTTCTCCGTCCCATCATCAAACCGCTCCCACGGCAACCGCTGCCTCCTCGAGAACAGCAACAAAAAGAAACAACTCCCCCTCAGCCCTGCCAGCACCAGGCTCATCCCCAGCCACCAAAGCGGCCACGCTGCCCACGCCTCCCACCGCGTGTGCGCCCCGCGCACCGGCGTCAGCGCGCGGCAAAGCACCACCAGGAACCCGCCGACGAGGTTCGCCCAGCCAAGCACCGTCGCAACACAGACCGTCTCGAACGTCCCGTTTCCAACACCGAGGCGCACGAAATTCCGGTGCGAGCAGTTCCGCAGCAGCGAGTAGACGTGATCCGCGACGGGGCGGAGGGCGTCCGGATGCGGGGGGTTGGCGGACAAGTCGGCCAGGGCCTGGGCGCGCAGGGCGGGCGGGATGTTGAGTTCCTTGGGCGAGGAGGGGAGGAGAAAGAGGGAGACGACCGAGGCGAGCTCGGTGGAGAGGGGCTTGGTGGGGGCCGGGTTGGTCAGGGGGTTCTTGGGGCCGATGTAGGGCCCGCTGGTGGGCGTAGCGGGGGGAGGGGGGAAGGAGGTGCGGGCGGCGGCGGCGCAGGCGGATTTGGAAGTGCAGAGGGCGGTGGTGGAGATGAGTTGGGAGATGCGGGAGAGGGTTTCTTTGGCTGTGGGGGGGTTAGTACAGGGAGGAAGTGGAGGAGGGTTGGGGGGATGGGAACAGGGAGGAACATACCAGCTTCGGTATCTTCGTCGTCGTCGTCGTCTGCGGCAATGTCCTCTTGGTGCTTCTCGAGCGTGGTGGTGCTGTCGCCGGGCTTGTGGATCTGCGCGATGGACGACGTCGACTGCGACGCGCTGGTGATGGACGCGTACTCTTTGTCGTTGGTCAAGCCCTGGGCATATGCAGCCTCGTAGTTCTTAAACCTGTCATGGCACAATCAGCACTGGTTCTACACACACACAAGCACCGGAAGACAATCAAAGGGGGGGAAATACCAAATGTAAAACTCGAGATTCTCGGCCGAGTACTCAATGTACTTAAGATACATGTAAAAGTCGTACAAGGACATCGGGCTGCCTGTCAAACGATCTGCGTCAGCCCGAGACCGCCAGCCGTTGGGTGAAACATTCGCAACGGCCGCACATACATGTCTTGTTGGCCAGGATGCGGTCGAGCCGCAGGCGGCTGGGGATGCCCGGGTTGCCACGCCCATCAGGGCTCATGGGCCGTCTGCCCGTGCTGACATTGGTGGCATACTCCTTGATGTCGCGATACTCGGGCTTCTTGTACCAAGTCAGCCACGACGGCCACTCGAACCGCATGGTGAAGGCGTGGGTTGGCGTGAGCCGGTCGGGTGGAGGAGAGAAGACAAGTGACCAAATACGAGCTGAGGCTCAGATGGAGATGGCGTTGATAGACAAAGATGTTCCCATGTGTCTGTGTCCCAAGCCACGTTGAGAGCTAGCTTTTCGAGGGAAACCCCGGGGGGAAAGAACGGGATCGGAGTGGGGTGGAGAGAACAGGGAGGGAACTATATACCGTCCAAGCCTCTGAATCGGAAAACGGGCAGAACACGGAAGGGGAGGAGGAGGAGGGCCATGTGTGCGGCTAGCCTCCCGGGCGATGGTGGCTTTACCTGGCGGGGAGCACTCCACTCGGCGTGTTCTTGATATCCCAACGGGTAGGGCAACTTGCTCGTACTGGGCTGGGTGGATGCAGCAGATCGGCAAGCCGTGTGCCCGTTTGCTTGGACCTGAGACGCAGGTCCGAGACCCGAAGGCGTGCGTCCAGCGATGGATCCGTGCGCCTGCATATCATCCGCACGCCATAAGCAACTATCCGATGACAGAGGGGAGACACGGGGAGCAGGGGGGATCATGGAGGAACCAGATGGTGGGCGTGGGCGAACCAGTTCGCTCACCCCCTCCCTCCCAGATCGGTTGTCGGCTGGGAGCTGAGGCTGTACATAGTAGTTCGCTGTCACAGTTTGGATTGCTTTTCCGCCACAGTATCTCCCGCGGCTGGACCCCCTCGCTGGGCTGAGAGAACCTGGGTCTGCATCATCGCCCGCTGCCGAGTGCCGGATCTTGTCGAGATCTCATTTTCTCGCCGCCGCCGTCCGATAGATGAGCCGCCCTGCGCCAGCCATCCGCCGCCTCCCCATCTGCCACTCTGCCACTATCACGGCTCGCATCGCCAACCACGACTGCCGACCGGCCACGGCTGCAGTCTTGCTGCGCTTTTCTTACCGTCAGCTCGCCCTCGAGCGCCGCTTATTTGTTCGAAACACTTGACGCTGCAGTCCCTGCTGTCAATGCGCACCACACACGCCCGCCAGGAAGATGGGCTGCCCGCTCGGAGATGAGGGGTAGCAAGTCGTGGAGGTGACGGGAGTGGTGGGGGAGGAGGAGGCAGTGGTGGGCAGCAGACGGCAGTAGACGGCGGCAACAGAGGAGCGTTGCATGCCGTCCCCCTCTTGAGGGGTCAAGGAGAGGAACGTGCACCCGGCCGAGGGGGGTTTGAGGGCGCGGGACCGAGGGCAGCAGAAGGGAAGGGACTGGCGAAGGCTGGGTTGTTGCGCCTTGACGCTCCGGCGCCACCGCCGAGATGGGGGATCGTGAGAAGGTCGGACATCGATGAGGGGAGGGATAGGAGGAGGGAAGGGGGAGGGGGGGGGGGGGTGGGTGGTGATGGGATGGGACTTGGCACGGCCATGCCACATGTGGCCGGCATGTGATGTCTCAACCAAGGTCCCTTGCATCCAGCCAGCCCAGCCCAACCCAGCCAGCACGCAGCCGGCGCACCCGACAGCCACAGCGATCGCCAGCCAGTACCGTTGTGTGGTGTGTGTGTGTGTGGCGTTTCTGGTGCGCGTGGCGTGGAGTGATCAAGAGAAACACTCCGACTGCAGGGCACACCAACCCAAGTTCGTCTCAAGTCCCAAGCCCAGCAGGGCGATCCCCTTCTGTTCAGGGCCCAGGCCGCACTGGCGTCTGGCCAGAAGCTCAAACGGGGGGCCCAAGCAAGCCATAAGGCGTGCTATTGGGTCGACGGGCTGCCCTGGCATCCCAAAGCGGCACCCCTGCGCACGATTCCCCCCCGATGTCACCTCACTCGCCTCTCGTCACCACAGAGTCCCAAACTCTGGGGCGTCTGTGTCCCAGCAACACGGTAAAATCGTGCCGGGGGGTGGTGATGGGATGAATTCCAGATTATCCGCACCCATATCCGTACCCGTCCCCGAACCCGTACCCCATCCCTTCGAAGTGAGGGTCTGCTCCGAGGAACGTCCGGGTCACGCGTCAGATAAGGTTTGGCGGGCTCGAACCGGTTGCCAGTGGGAGTGGGAGTGGGGAACCAGGGAGCACGTGGAGGCCTTGATCGACGGCGGTTTGGCCCCGAGAACCATGGTGGCCGTCTTTTCAAGGCAGGGTTGGAATGTTTGTTTCTTAAAGTTGCCATCTTTGCGTGACCTATCCACGCTGTTCAAGTCCAAGCTGACCTGGGTCTGAAGCGAAGACAAAGAACTGTCCTCCTTCTCAGCCCCATTGTCTTGTCGCCCTCAGTTTGCCAGCATGACAATCGCCTTGTTCAACCTTTGTTTTGCTGCATAACCTCTCTGGATGAGGGTACAATGGACTAGTTATTCAAAGCAAAGAGGTCACAAAGGACCACAGCAAAGTCAGAGATATAAGATGGGATGCATTTCCATCAACCTATGACCCCACACTAATCACCAAACCCACAAACAAACCACCAACCCACCAAACACGGCTCGCTCTCATCTGCAACCAATCGCCCCCCAAAGGATAACGTTATATTTAGATTTCTCCCAGCCCCACTACAATGGCCTCCTACGAGCACATCCAAATTCGGAACACATTCCGCTCTGGTGGCAAGGCTCACCAGATGCACCTCGGTCGTCATCCGCATGCTCCTCCGGGACTTTGACCCCGCCGACCTCGCCCGAGGCGCGATCCCTATCTCGGTCGATGTCAGCGACGAGTGCCTGGCCCTCGTCATCGCCTGGATGCACCACTAGGAGGACGCGTCCAAGGCGTCCGACGAGATTGTCGCTGGCAATGACCGCATCCCCGTCGCGCCCTTGGTCGCCGTCTGGGACCAGCAGTTCTTTGGCGCGCTGGAGCCCGACATGCTGGGCGAGATCCTCGTCGCGACCAACTACCTCGAGATTAAGCCCATGTACGACATCGCCTGCCAGATGGTGGTCAACGTGATCTGCAGCCGGAACACCGTGGAGATGCGCACGATCCTCAACATCCAGTCTGACCTGACCGGCGAGCAGGAGCACGCCATCCGCAGCGAACCCATGCGGGTGTTCAAGTTGCATGATCTCTTGTCGGGCGACAACTAAGACGGACAGGGAGGGGACAAGCGAGTATCCCGCGTGTAGAGTTGTTTCCATATCCAATAGACCACTTCCACATGCCTGATTGTCTGCCTCCACAAGTGCTGAGTGCCAATGGCCCAATGTAATCCGTCCCACTCCATGACCAAATCCCACCCTGAACAAGGCATCACAGACGAACGGCTTCCCGATGCCACAGTGACCATGACTCGATCCGCATACCGCCCTTTCAGCCATTTCCATTCTTGCCCTCGGGCGGGGCGCGTCCTTTGCCCTCAATCGGGACGGACACAGCTGATACTCTGCAGAAGTTGAGCGCTCAGACCCCCGCGACACGCAACAACCTCAAACAAGGATGCAGCAGCGGTTCGGTACCGAGCACCCGCTACTGTATGTATGGACCGCCAAAACAGAGGCTCGCTAGAGACAGGAAAGGTATGCCCTTCAGTAGCGCCGGATCGGGCCCGACACAAGGAGCCTAACTTTATCGCCGAGTTTTTGCGGGGGCCATCTCAGACCTCTTCCTCCGTCCTGCTCCGTGGATGCCCTCAGCTCAGTGCTGTCCAAGGTCATCCGTGACTCTCCTCCAGTGTGTGGGTTCCTCGCCATTGTGGACTTGTCTGTAAATAATTAAATCCTGTTAGCAATAAATAAAGGGGGGCAGTCCCTGAGCACCTCGACACCCTCAACCCGCGATGTGAACAATGCACATTCCGAACTCGGCACGGCCACACTCACAGCACATCTCGCCAGTCCAGCCGCGATTCTGAGGCCGTGCATCACCGGCTCACGTGCATCGCCGGTGTCCCGCCGCCGTCGTCCAACGCTGTTTCATCATCAGCCGACAATATCACGGGCGTCCTTCTACCGCCCTCCACCACACATCTACCGGCAATTGAAACACGCACCTGCGCGGGCGGGCGAGTTCTGGCCCCAACCCTCCTCTCGCCGCCCCTCCCAGTGCTCCCACCGAGCACGCTCAAGGTGAGCAGGATGCCGTATCCGACCGCCCAGCGGCGGGCGGCTACGCAGGCGCGTGGCGCAGCAGCGCGATAACCACCCAAGCACGGCAAGGCCTCAGCCCCCCTGGCCCCTGGGACGCAACCCCAACTCCCCAGGCCAGTGGTCCAGCCCCCACGGGTCCATTCGTTTTGTTTCCTTCCGCATACCGCAAAGATATTCTTGTCCCCGAACCAACAGATCGGGACCGGCGGCTGCGGAGACGATCCGGGCCTGTCGTGCGCGTGCGATCCTCGTTTCTCTCCTTTGGATCGGCGGTGATTTCCAAACGGCCGCAGCTCGCGCCAGCTCTCTCCCGAGCAACTTTAACTGCACTGAGTTGTTCCCCCTGCCTCGTGACCCCGCGGCACGGCACAGCGGGAACAGCCACTTGGCAGCAGGTCCCTGCATCAGGCTGCGTGCTGCTTGGGCCGGGCATCGCCGCACTGAGCGAGGTACTATGTAAGCTGCAGCCTAAGAGCTGAGCATCGCCCGCCCGCACACACACACACACACACACACACAAGGACCGCAGACTTGACCCAGCCCCAAGTGTGTCGAGTTCAACTTGAAACGAGCCGAATAACGGCCGGGCTGTGCCGGTGTATCTATCTCTGGGCCGATATCTCTCTCACTTCGCCGCTTTGACAATTAAGAGCAGAAGCAGACGACTGCCACCTGCCCTCTCGGCCCACCCGCAGGTGTGGCTGTTGGTTCCGGGTGATGGGCTTGCGTGCTGGGCTCAGCCCGTCACTCGCTTGTCGAGCCGAGTGAGGGCAAGATCTGTTGGTTACGCGCCGCACATGCCCGAACGGGGGGGGCGCTCACTGTGCCGCAACACCAACGCCGCATACTAGAGCTACTGCGCCGTACTCGCTCGTCCTCTGGCCCCAATCGGCGAAAATCCGTGACACGACCACGCAGCTGACGCCACCGTATTTGTTGTCTTGGGTCCCCAATGTTGTCGGGCTGGGCTGGTTTTGGTTTTTCTTGTGTCCGCCCTCCCCATCCGTTCACACAACACAACACCAGCGATGGCGGGACAAAAAACATCAACGAGGAGGCCGCTCCTGTTGCTGGCAAGCGCAGGTCTGCTCGTAGGGAGCGCCATGGCCGGCCAACCGACGTGCTACAACAGCTGGGGCGGCGAGGAGCCCAACCAGCAGCCGTGCTTCGCGGCGGGCGCCGACACCAGCGCAACGACATGGTGCTGCGGCAAGACGGACTACTGCCTCTCTAACGGGCTCTGCCTGCGGCCCGGGTCGAGCAACCTGATGACCCAGCAGGGCTGCACCGACAAGAACTGGGGCGGGTCGTGCAAGCAGTTCTGCCCAGCCACCAGCCGTACGCCTCCCCTGAACGTTCCCAAGCCATCCCTCAACACCCCCAAGCTAACCCCCTCCTCGCAGAACAACCCAAAACCCCTGAAATCCCCCTCATCCCCTGCCCCGCCAGCCTCGACGCCGCCACCTCCGACATCAAATTCTGCTGCGGCCCATCCGCCGCGTCCTGCTGCCAAAACTCCACCTCGTGGCTCACCATCCCCGCGAGCACCCTCCTCCTCCCCGAATCCTCCACCACCTCTTCCTCCTCTTCCTCCAACACCAACTACTCCCTCAAAATCGGCCTCGGTATCGGCCTCGGCATCGGTGTCCCCATCCTCCTTGTCCTCTGCGCAGTCGCCTACCTCCTCGCGCAGCCCCTCCACCGCCGCCGCCGCGGCCACCACTCCTCCTCCAGCGTCACCACCACAACCATCTCCGAAAAACACCCCGACCCCACCTCCCCCGCGGGAGGCGCGACGTCCCCCAACCCCGAGACGGAAAAGAAGCGTCGCAAGAAGCGCCGCCGCCGCTCGTTCGGGCAGGTCGACACCAGCGTCGCGCCCGACTCGGACCATGACGATGGGCGGTGGCCGCATCACCACAGCCGTGGCGGGCCGGCGGCCGCGGCGCGGTGGGCAAGGTCCCCGTTTGGGTTTGAGGAGCGCCCAGTGAGCGTGAAGGAGGTGGATGGGCAGGGCGTGGGCGGGAAGGGCGGGGTGAGGGGGGCGGTTGTGGAGTTGCCGACTACGGCTGTGGGGCGGAGGAGTGAAGGGGGTGGTGGGAGTTCGACGGGGGGCGGGAGGGAGAGGTGGAATGGGAGGGGGGTGCATGTTGTGTCGAGGGAAGAGGTGGAGCTGCCGACGGGAGGGGAGGAGGGGGATTTGGAGAGGGGGTTGGGGAATGTGATTTGATGGATGGGTTAGACTTGTGCAACGGGGTGTTGAGCAAACACAGATCTTGTCTTTTCGACGGCGTCTGAGGGCCATGGAAACTTGGTACGGCTTGGGTCGCCTGGTGGTAATACTCATGGCGTGTCTGGAACCACTGAGAAACAGCTAGTGGTTAGCAGCTTAACTGGCAAATTCTGTAAATCTCTCTCGCCTCCTGTGTTCAAGCAACTCCAAAAATATCCAATATAACCAAACCAACCAACCCAAAATGAAAAAAATCAAGTCATTGACCGCAGTCGAGGACGGGAATTGAGCCCGACGTGGGGGTCGAACCCACAACCTTGAGATGTGGGAGAATCCTAAGAGTCTCACGCTCTACCGATTGAGCTAGCCGGGCGCTCGCTCGTTGTTGGGATGCGTGGTCGGAAGAGGCGGCTGTCTGAGGGTGGCGGGAACGACTGGATGGGATGGAGGTGGGTTCGTCGAGGATTTCCCCTGGGCATCCACACGCAGTGGAGATTCAGGGGTTCGACTTACACAGCCTTTCCCTGACTTTGAATCATTGGCTGTCAGGAACGGACAGAGGCCAAGAGCAATGCTGACGAGTGATGCCCTGTCGAAGCGGTGAGGCTGTGGTGTTGAGCGAGGCTGTGGTGCCGGGATGGGGGGGTTGTGGTCTCAACTCCAAGGCCGTGGTGTCGGGTCTGCGAGATGACCCTGCCCAGTCATTTAAACGCCTCCAGGGCTTGATCTCGAGGCTAACCTCGGGGTATTTCGCAATTCAAGTTGGGTTTCACAATGGGCAAGGTGTTAATCGGGGCAGTGGGCGAAATGAAGGCCTGAGGAGGAGGCCACTCTTGTCAGGCCACCCCCCTGGACCATGTGAGGACCCAGGTGTGGCAGGAACGCTACCAACATCAAGGCATGCTCTTTGAGAGAAGGCGAGCGCGTAACAAGACCGTGTTGGCCTGGGACTACCATCACGTGGCGGAAACACATTGGCGTCACGAGGGCTTGACGCGCAGATCGCGTCTAGGGAAAAGCCCTTCGTACCTCTGAATAACCGCCTTGTTCAAGCTCAGTGGCACCAAATGCTCCAGTTTTCTTGCTGTGTTCCCCCCTGCTGGCCTCGCACATAGGCTGGCGGTTATCGACCACACCACCATCATTTTCCATTCTTGACTCCAACTCTTCCCACCTGTTGTTCACCATCTACCACACTCTCTCACCAGCATCACTCTGCCACCACTGCATCGCGTGCTGCAATCCACCGTATGCCTTGACCAGCGTGAGAGCAGTGTTTATTCCACACTGACTTTGTTGTTGGTATCTTGCTACTGTGGTGGTGGGATTTCTTGCTCGCTGGTTACCAACCGACCACACGACACTCCAACACAAAACAAACAAATCCACCAACACAACCCAACACAACCCAACACAACCCAACACAACCAACCAACTCCCTCCAGGCAATGATCATCAAAGAGACCTTGAGCGAACACTGCTACTGGCAGTTCTGATTGCAAGCAGACATCAAAACAATTCCCCAGAATACCAGAGTTGACCGACCACAATCCTTCAGCGACCAAAGATCACTGTACCAAGAACACATCACCACTTCTTCAACACTGTCATCAGTGATCAAGAGTGAGTAGAGCATTTAAATATGCACTCCCGCGATGCCAGGACTAATTGATTCCCCAGATATTCCCATCTTGATCGACCCCCAAACGCACCACCCCCTTAACTAACACTCACAACAATACCTATCCAACACTTACACAACCTCTCTCACCTCCACCATGGAAGACGTCACCCCCCAAATCCTCCCTCCCTCTGCCTATAACACCGGCCGCGGCCGCACCGTCGAGCACCTCGAGGTCTACGGCCCGGAGCGCATGCACCCGACCCATCTCGGTGACCGTTTCCACGCCGGCCGGTACGTCGTCGCGCACAAGCTCGACTTCGAGCCCGGCTTCCACCACTCCTGGCTGGTCCGCGACCGGGCCACCTCCACCTGGCGCCGCCTCGACATCAGCCTGGCCGTCGACGAGCAGCGCGAAAACGAGCGCCAGACCGTCGAGCGCATGATCGTCCTCCGCAAGGACTACCCCACCGCCGAGGCGGCCGATGCCGAGGGCCTGCCCATCGGGACTTTCTACCACCGCGGCCCCAACGGCCTCCATCTTTGTGCCATCTTCCCCCTCAACGATCGGTACAACCTCTTCCGCTGGTCGCTACGCGACTCCACCATCATGTCCGAGGAGTGGTTCGTCCGGCGGTGCGGCGTCCACCGCAAGGAGCAGGCCGAGCGCGAGGGGCGCGAGTACCAGGGCCTGCCGGCGAGCGTGCACGAGATGAGCGAGCAGGAGATGTTGACGGTGCTGGGCCGCCCGCGGATTGTCATGGTTGAGGAGGCCGTCATGGGCCGCGTGCCGCGGTGGAGGCTGACACGCCCCGACGTGCAGCTGCCACGGTATGTGGTGCTGCGGCCGGACGAGATTCCCGAGGAGATGGATTACTGGCTGAGCCCGGAGCCGTTTGACAAGGTGGCTGCTGAGAGGGCTGCTTCGGCTGAGCGGGAGTAAGGATGTTGTCGACGAGCAGGGAAAGGCCTGGCATCGCGGGTGATGGGTTGGGAGGGATGGGATCTATCGTTCGTTGTCGGGGCTGTTCTTGTTGTCACCGCCGAGGAGTGAAGCAGACAAGGAGGGTTGGGCTGGGGTCTGCTGTTGGATGTTCTGTCTCGGGTTCATTGTGGCTGGGAGGGAGGCAGATAAGGGAGGGTTGGGCTAGTCTGCTGGGTTTTGTTCTGTTCCCCCTCTCCCTTTCTTGTTTTTCCTTTCTCTTTTGTCCTTGTCTCTCTTTCCTTTCTCTGTCTCTCCCTGCTCTTTCTTTCATTTCTCGTTCTTCATCTAAGGTGGCTTCGGATCTGTCAGACAAGGCATCGAAAGCTGTGAGAGCGGACAGGGGTAGAAGGATCTGTCTTTTCCAATTAGACGTCGCCAGGCAAGTAGAACGGAAATGTACTTCTTAGCTGTACTTCGCGCCTCCATCTCAGTGACCCAACCCAATGAAAGACAAGGCGCAAGGCAGGGAGACACAGACAAGCATAACCCATCAGCAAATTGCTACATGACCAACAATAAAGCCTAACCATCATGCTTCTTCCCACCTCATCTCACATAAACCTGACACCGGGTATTTGTTACTCCGCAAGCCTGTTCTTTAACACCCGCGGCCATGCCATGCAAGTAAGCAAGCAAGCAGTCTGAACCAGCAAACAATCCCACCCAAGTAAACACCATCAACCACGCTAAACACCACCATTTTCATGAATCAAGCAGCAGTCCGCGCTTTCCTCTTCGGCGCGGGCGTCCCATTCCCACTCATCCCCAATTTCTGAACCCTCGTCCGTCTCGTCGCCATCCCCGACTTCGCCGACGTCGACCCTGGCTCCACCTCAGCCGGCTGAGCCGCCGCGGGCGCAGGCGCAGGCACCAGCCTCGGCAACGACCTCGCCTTTGCCTTGAGCGTCGGGGCAGCCACCGGTGCACTCGCAGGCGGCACGCTCTTCTCCCCGGCGGCAGCAATCTTCTTCACCGGCGTCGGCGGCGGCAACCTCGACGACCTCGTCCGCCTTGTCGTCGGCGCGGGCGCAGCCGCAGACGCAGGTGCAGCCGCCGGCACGGCAGTCCTCCTGCTCGCGACCCTCGCCGTCTTCTCCACGACTGGCTCCGGCGGCGGCGGCGGCTCCGCCTCGGCAATCTCATCCGCCATCATCACATCGGCCAGCAAATCCCTCGCCAGTCCCCTAAACACGCTCGCCTCCTGATACCTAACCAGTTCCTCATCCCATTGCACCCCCTTCCCTTTCCCACCTGTCTCGCCCTTCTTCTCCCGCGCCTCAAAAACGCCCTTCAGCTCCCTCATCCGCCACCCCGCGTCCTCCGCCTGCCGCGCGAGCACAACCTGCGGCGGCACCGCGCCGGCCTTGTTCTTGCGCGTGTTGGCGCGCGTGACGGTGGCGAGGTCCTTTTCCTCGATGCGCTGGCGCGCGATGGAAGGGAGGTACGGGGAGGACGGCGGCGCGTCGTCCAGCGCGCCCATGCCGGGCAGGCGAACGGGGATCATGGAGAAGGCGATGGAGTTCGCCGAAGGGGCGGTGGGGCGGAGGGCGACGCGGTTGCGAGAGCGGGTGGAGCGGCGCGGGACACCCGCACCCCGGGCGGGTGAGGGCTCGGGAGAAGGGGAGCGCGGGGTAGGGGATTCGCGCTTGCGGCGGCGCTTGGGGCGGGGACCATCGGGGTCGGAGGCGAGGTCGGTGGAGGAGGGGGCGGCGGGGTAGGAGGGGGCGGCGGGGTGGGAGGGCGGGTTGGGGTCGGCCATCTTGGAGGGGGAAACGTCGACGAGCTCGTGCTTGCGCTTCTTGGAGGGGCTGGGGCTGTTGGGGCTCCTAACACCCAGGGGCTTGCGGCTGGCGGGGGTCTCGGTCCCGGGCTTGGCCATGGGCGAGCCGGTGGACGAGGTTGTCAGGCCGAGCGAGCCGGACCGGCGGGCGCTCTTCTTCGCGAGAGCGGCGGCGGCTGCGGCGGCCTTGGCGTTCTTATCAGCTGTGACCCGCGTGACAAACTTCCTCAGCATCTCGGTTTCGGAGTCGTCATGCCTGGCGTGGAGCTGCAGGGTGTCGCACTCGGGCCGAGGGGGATTGACCGTCATGGTCTCGTCGTCGAGGGCCACAGTGGGCTCGCAGCCATCGTCTCCGAGCAGTTCCTCCTCGATCACTTCATCAGCGTCGTCGTCATCCAGGTCTTGGTCGACCTGGGCCTCGTCGTCATCCTTCAGATCACTGGCGGGGAGACTGGGAGGAGAAATCTGCCGCCCATTGATGGGAGTGAACCCCGAGCTTTCTCGTTGTGTAACCACGGCACCCGCGCTAGACTCGGGTGTGAGCATGCGTGCCGTTGGGATCGCCGCCGCGGTCGTGGTGGGGGTTCCGGGCGCCACGAGCGTCGAGTTGGAGGTGCGGGGGATGCCTGGAGAGAGGGAAAGCCCGTTCTCCATCTGGGGGATGGCGGCTTCTTGTACGGACACCGGTTCCTCGAGAGTTTGCTCCAGCGAATCAGAGGCGGACATGGCATCCCGGCCGGTGACAACGTGGCCCGCCGGCAGGTCGGCCAAGGAAGGGGTTCCAGGCACCGACGCGCCCATGCCCGGCTCAGCTGCAGTAGCTGCATCCGCGCACATCTCGCGTTCATGCCCAGCGGGGTTGTCGTTCCGGTCCTCCAGTTTTTGCTCGTCAAGAGAAGACTGGGCGTCGGACGGAGACGGCTGCTCAACCGCCTCCTCCTCTGGTGAGTGGCCCTCCACCATGGTCGATTCTTCGAAGATGGTCGAGAGGCCCTCAGGGTCATGAGGAAGGTACCGGTCAGCAGACTGCTCCCCGTGTTGGCCGGAGGCCAGGGTATCAAAGAGGTCGAGGTCAGCCTCGGGGGCGGACGGGCGTGCGTCAAAGCTTGTTGGCGTTTGCTCAAAGCTTTCGCTTTCAGCTCCAGACTCCATCCCTGCCAACTCTGTGACACCAACATGGTCAGCAGGCGGTGAGGTCAAAATGACGTCTCGCGAGGCAGAGTCCTCTGTGGCAGGGGATTCGGGGGCATCGGTCGTCTCTTCGTGCTGACCGAAGGCGCGCAGGGATTGCGTAGCCGCCCTGGTCGGCTGCCCAAAAATGTCCAGATTGGACTTGAGGTCGATCTCGACCACCTCTTCGGTCTTGCGATGCGCCATCCCAAGGCCCCCGGCTTTGCGGACCCCCTCGGGGCCCACACTAAACATGTCCATCGTGTTGCGCCTGTGCTTGCCGCCCGGGGCGTCGAGGGATGAGCTGTCGTTCTCCATCGAGGTAAAGCTGTGCCGGCGGCCCGGGCTGCTGCGCCCGCTCTTAAGGGCCAGCAGCCGCGACACGCCGCTGGACCCACGGTCGCTGCGGCGGGCGGATTGGAGGGAAACGCGCCTGCGAGTCTCGTGCAAAGGTTCGACTGGGATGTCCGGGCTCGGCTGGTCGAACAAGAGCGCCACAGGGCTGGCGAAAGCGGATGCCGGCGACCTGGGCTTGTTGGCGGGAGTACGCAGGACATGCTCGGCTGGCGTGGTGGGCGAGCTTGCGATCTTCGCCGGGGAGGGCGCGGGCGGGACCGTCCTTGGTGTTTCCAAGACAACCTTGTTCGGGGTCGCGTTGACGCTAAACGCGCGCCGGGGCGAGTCGGCAACCTTGGTGGGTGGTTGTAGAACAGGCACTCTCTTGATCGGCGAGAGCGCTGGCGCCGCGCTCGTGGCGGGCGAGAGGGTGATCATGGGGAGTTTTCGCGGCGATCCATCTGCGGGGAAGAGGGAGATGCGCCTGCTGAGGCGCCGGGTAGACCGCTTCAGCATCTGCTTCTCGTCCATCTTGACTGCCACCTCGGCGTGTTCGGGGGACCCAGGCACAGAACTGTCGGAGCTGGGCAAGGCCGCAACATTCCCGCCCTTGGGTTCGATCGGCCAGCGCGAGTTGTGGCGCTTTCTCGGGACCCACTTCAAGGTCTCCTCGGGGAATGCTGACGGTCGGGTTCTCGTATTGTTGCTCGCGATAGCCATGGCAGCAGCGGCGGCCGCCTCGTTGGCACTCGAAACCGTGGCTAGTTCCCCTTGTCAGCTCGCGTGACACGGCCGTTGTTTGTTGGCTCCAACGCATACCTTGCGCCTCCTCCAGGTCCAGCTGCACATTGCATTCCTGCTCGCCCCTCGGAGCCCACCTCGCGTTGCCCAACACCGGGACATGGCGCGCGTGCCGTGGGCGCTTCCTCGCGCCCTGGCCCTGCCGTTCCAGCTCAGCCATGGCTCGAGAGTATGAATCCAGGCCGGACGCCACGGCCAAACCACCAACTCGCTTCCAAATCTTGGGTTGGCGCCGGAGGCCGGGCACGGGGGCTACGGCGACGCGCTGCCATGCCCTCGGCGCGAACACCCGTGGGGGGTGGAACGAGTTAGCACTGATCGGGGAGCTGCAGCGCAAGAGTAAGCTTGCATTCCAGGCATGTTGGGAGGCAGGCGGGTGGTGGAATGCTGAGGGCGCGACTGGAACTTACGAGTACTCCATGGCCAGCAAGCTGCTGTCGCGTGCGGGATCCACGCAGCCGTTGAGCGTGAAGCCGAACATGGTTGTCGTCTATGCACCACAAAACAATATGAAGTCGAGAAAAGAAAAAAGAGGGGGTATCAGTCGCGGAATAAAAACAATGCCACCGCTCGGCCACGGCAACGACGCGCAGACAAGTGTCAGTAACTCGCGACGCGTTGTCCGAGGAAATCGCGAAAGTCGTGACGGGGCTCCCAAGCGAGGGTCGAGACCAAAGCCCGTGGCATGGGACAGGGGTGTGTTTGTTCATTGTTTACATCGCCAAGCTGCAGCCAACCAGCGGCATCCAATTCTCGGGGTGCCAAGCGGCAACCAATCCCCCACGCCCCACCCGACCGGGCCCGCCAGCGAGCTCCCACCACCACCCCAGCAATCACCACGTGACCTCGAATCTTTGGCTCCACCCGCCAATCGCAGCACCGATAGGCCAGAGGCTCAACGGCGGCAGCCGCAAAAGGTGAAGCCGAACCGAAAACCCGCGATGCCCGCACCGCAATAGCTTCGCCCCTCCCGAACCACCCCACCCCCGAGAGGAAGAGCGCGACACCCACCCGCCGCCCATCATGGTGCCCCCGCCGGTCAAGAACCCCATCAAGCTCCCGCCACTGCGCGTCCTGCGCGTGCGCGTGCCCAACCGCCGCGAGCCGAACCCCTGCCTGCAATACATGTCCTCCGTGCTGTGTATGCCTGCCCTTTCCCCCTTCCCACTCAATCTCCCGGGGTAGTTGCTGACGGACACAAAAAACAGCCTGCTGGGCCTCGGCCGGCTACACCGGCCGCAGCTGCACCACCGTCGAGCAGGCCCTGCGCACCTGTATGGACGCCCCGCCCGCGCCCCCCACGGGACCCAACACCATCAACTACCACCTCGGCCGCTTCTCGAAGCGGCTGGTGGCCCAAGCCAAGAAGAAATAAGCTGTATTGGCTGAGGGGGATAGGGGTGGACGGATCAGCAGCTATTGGGTTGGGACTGGAAGGATTGGAGCATGTTGGGATGGGAAGTTGAGAATGAGAGGCTGCGTTCCCGAAAGGGTGGATGCAGTCGGGGGATTGCGAGGCCGCGGTGGACGGTCTCAGCGCGCTGGGATACTCATTGCGTTGAGATGGGAATGCTGTTGGGAGGGAGGGAATCCCGAGAGGGAAGAAGTTTGCCTCGGAGCCATGGCGATCCAAGGCTACTATGGGGGTGTACAACATTAGACGGCAAGGGCGTTTACACGGCGACAGGAGGCCAAAAATTGGGGCGGCCATGTACATACACTGTATACAAAGAATTCTACAACACCAAAAAGAACATCAACAGTCATTACTTCTCACATCGTACCCCACACGAGGAGACCCCCGTGCAGACGGTGATCTATGCCACCCACTGCTCACAACCACAACAGGACCAGCAAGGCAAGGACAGAATGCACTCTTGGGTATTCATATCTACTACTACTCCCACCTCCACCACTGCGCAGAACAAGCAAGGAAGCAACATCACAAAAACGCTCTCGCATCTGTCGTCTATCTAAACCCCTCCTCCGCCACCCACACTCCTTCCTTCTCCCTCCACCACCTCCTCTTCGTCCTCAAGCCCCCCACCACCTCTGCCAACCCTCAAAGAATGAAGAGGGCCACATCAACAACAGGCAATCAACCGACCAAGCCAGCCAAGCACGGAACCCTTAGAGAGCCTCCCGATATCAAAAATGGAAGGATGAACAAATGGAACAAAGGAAAAGCGAAATTGTAGCAGGCCCAGGATGACTGAGAGAGACACAGAGATAAACGCGAGAGAGAGTTGGGGGAAAATAAAAAAGGAAAAAAAAAAAAAAAAGTCCAAAAGTATCTCCAAGAAAGAAGTGTAGGTAGCGATAAAACTAAAGCTGAGCAAAGTATGGCGGGTGTAGTGCCTCGAGAAGAACAAAGAAAAGAGACAGAAAAACTGGAAACGGATGTGCAATCGCTGCTCTATGTGTCGTTGTCGTCAGAGTGTGTATATTGGAAGGAATTTGTTGCCGGACGAGGTCAAGTAAGGCATATGGCGAGTATTCGAGACATGTGATGCTGTTGGGTTGGTGAATCGGTGCCGGGTATTAAGCAGCGGGAGAGAGTGTTGGGTAGAGAGCGTCTGGGTATCCGAATTACTGCTTCTCAGATCCGATTGTTGCGAATAAGAATGAACAAAACAAAGAGAAAAAAAGGGGAAAGGGATAAACGAAGAGGGAGGCGAATTGCCCCTCCGGATGGACGCCATGCAGTGACTAAAAGCAAGCAAACAAGCAGAAAAAAGCAGCTGCTGAGAGTGATGGATGCGCGTTGGAAATATGCCGATGCAAGAACCTGAATCGAATGTCGTAGCCCAGGGCGCCGTCTAGAACGATGAAATGGCCTTGTTTTCTTGTTTCCGTTTCCGTCTCCAGGTCTCCCCAATTCGGCTCAGCTCAGGTCGCCGACGCAAAACAGCTCAATCTCGCCAGGGAGGCCCCCGGGGTTACTTGCTTGGCCCTCGCGCCACTCCGAGATGGCGATCTGGATGTCGTCGTCGCTTTCAATCGTCACAAAGTCGCCGTCCTCGTCCCGGTACCGCAGCTTGAGGTCGCCCTTAGCGATGCTGCTGTTGGTCAACCGGGCGAGCTTGACGTCGATCCGGTCGATCAGGCTCTGGTACGCAATACTGAACTGCACAACCAGCGTGAAGTAGTTGCCGGCCTCGTAATTCACCTTGACCTTGAGCATGGTGACATCTGGGCCTTGCATCATCGACGACCCCGAGTAGAGCGGCGCGGTGGGGAGCCCAGGCGCAATCGACCTCGACGGGTCGACAGGGGCGAGCGGCGCCATGCCGGGCGGCGGAGGGCCGGGAGGGGGAAGGTTGGTAGCGTTCGAAGGTGTTCCCTGCCGGGACTGGACCGGCTGGGTCGGGAACTGCACAGCGGTGCCACCGCCATACTGTTGTTGCCTTGCACGCTGGGTGGCCGGGGAGTTTGTGTTGGCTCGGAGAGGGAGGTCGTTCGCTGGGCTGCCCGTACTGCTGCGCGGGATGCCTGAGTCGTGTCGCGCGTGGATCGCATGGGGCGGATGGTTGAGATGGGGAGGGATGCCGGGGACCGCAGGGATCGACTGTCCGCCGCGCCCAGCCGCCTGCCCGTTGATGTCCGGGGTGCTGTAACTCCTACTGCGCTGCTGTTGCAACTGGGCCTGTGCTGAGTCGCGCGGCATCACCGGCATCGAAGGCCCTCTCGGGTTGCGGCCATTGGCCGCGAAGGCATTTGCGGGTGAGGACCCGTCTCTCGAAGACGCGCGAGGCATCGCGGGGGCGGTGTACCGGTTGATGTCGTCGGGGTTCCAGGGCTGGGGGGTGCCGGTCTTGGGGAAGGGGTAGCCGGCGCCGCTGAAGATGCCGCTGGTTGTGCTGGCCCGGCTGGACGCGGGCGATTCGGAAACGGGAGAGAAGAACGAGGATGGGTCCCCCGCTGGTCCTGGTGACACGAGGCCTTGGACTTGTGTTTGAATGTTCGGCGGGTTCATCGGGAATCGTGGGGGCGGCGCCCGACCAAAGCCTTGGTGAGAATGTGCGCTCTCGTTGGTTGCTGAGCGGTGGCGCAAGCTGGAACTGGAGGGAATCCGCGGCAACACGACTGTCGTGGGTACCGACGCGCTGTATACAGACGGGGCAAGGGTTGATCCCGAAATGCTGCCGTTGTAGCTGTCCTCCTCGTCCTCGTCGTCGTCTTCCTTGTACGGGTTCTCCATGCCCTTCATGTCGACGAACTTGTACTCGGCGTCATCAGGGCTCTTTTGTAGTTGAGGTGCATTCAGCTTTCGTTGCTGATCGAGCCCAGCCGCCCATTTCTTCATCATGTCCTCGTTCTGGAACTTGATCATGAAATTTTCAACACCAGGGTCTCCTTTCCAAAAGATTTGGACAGTGTACGAGCCTGCCAGGTCAGTCGCCTAGTCTGCAAACAAAGGGGGGGTTGCTAACCAGTACCTGTCTTGGACATGGCCACTACGTCGGTCACGTTGGTCATGAAGATGCGCCCCTTGAGCTGCAGCATCTTTTGGTTCTTGTTGCGTGGCTTGGCGGAGGTGGAGCGTGTCTTGTCCTTCTTATCCTTGTTCTTCCCTGGTGCCATTTCCTTGCAGCACAGCAATATGCATTGGAAGAGGTAGATTTCGTACTGAAGGAACGCAAGGGCGTCAGTAGACAAAAGAGTGGGAGGATGAAGAGGGGGGGGGGGGGGGGGGGGGGGACCAGAGCGAGTGGACCAAAGGGGAGCAACAAAGGGGTTTCTAACGGAACTCACGTCCTTCTCTTGGTCACCTTTGCCAGTGACGACTGTGTAAACTCCGTGCAGGAGCAGTTTTCCGAACTGGTCAACGCGGTGCTTCTTCCAGTCGTCCACGCGGGAAATCAAGTCTTCTAGCGCCTCGTCCAGGAGGGCACGGTCCACAGCCTCGTTGGCCCTCTGCAGCACCCGCTCGGCGGCGTCTATCCCTGCAGTGAGGTCGGCCCTGGTTGCTTCATCCTCACTCTTCTTGAGCAGATCCTGCGACAAGTCAGTCACTGGAGTGTGTAGTTCCCAGGACAGGATACGCCGGCACATACCTTGAGGAGGAGGGGGTACTTGACGAGACGCTGCATGGGCTTAAGAAGGAAGCCATCGAGTGTGTTGAAATCGCAGGCGACAGGGTGGTCGGCGGACTGGATCTTCTCGAAGGCCTGGCTGGCCAGCTGGCCAGCCTTTCGCTGGTTGGCGATGAAGGGCTGGTAGCAGACGTTGAAGATCTCTTCGTAGGCAACAAACGGGCTGCCCCATTCCTGTCTCGCCTGCGGCATCGAGTTTGTGGTTTCGACGCGGATCAGGAACTTGCGCTGGCAGTCGAGAATGGCGTTGATGTTGAGAAAGATGTCGTGAACGACGTCGCCAGGAATGATGCCGTTCTGCTCGAGGGTCTTCTTGAGGTCGTGGAGGTTCTCCAGATCCTGGACGTACTTGCGCTCGGTATCGACGAGCTCGCGGACGACATAGTCACGGTAGCTCATCTGGGAGCCGGTCTGCATGGCATCGTCTTCGGGGTAGGGTTGGATCTGGAGCAGCAGGCCCCGCTGCTCGGCGAGGTCGAGGACATGGTTGAGGACGGAGGTGACCTGGGGGTGGTGTCCCTGTAAGCCTCCATACAGTGGTGCAAGGTGCAAGACAGGGGGGGAGCACGCAACTCACCTTCACAAAGCCGGTGGTGTCATTGCCTGCCAAGTCGGTGATGATGAATACCTCGGTGGTCGGGAGCATCAGCTTGGACTTGCAGGCCTCAACGAATCTGAGGATGGCAATCTTGGAGCGCTTCGCCTCGGACACGCCGGGCTGCTCCTGGAGCTGCAGCGGGGTGTCGGGCTGCAGGGCGTTATAGATTGCGAGCAGCGGGTAGCCGGTGCGCAGCAGTTTCCACAGAGACTCGACGGGCCCGCCCTCGTGCGGGTCCCTGGCCATCAGCTCGAGGTCCTCCATGTAGGCCTCGAAGCCGGGGACCTTGGCCAGGCGCTGCTTGAGCGAGAGGCATATCTGGTAGAGCGAGCGGGAGGCGTCGGCACGCTGGTTGATGATGTTGCTGGTGGCGACGACCTGGCCGTTGGCGGGGGCGGCGATGGTTGTGGCGGTGGACAGCGAGTTGACCGAGGTGGACGAGTTGGTGATGGGAAAGGTTGCGGAGCCCGTCAGCTGGCTCGCGCGGGGCGCGCTCTGTATGCCCATCGTGTTCAATCTGTCGACGAAATCCATGGGTGCGGCAGGGCCCGTGTTCATGCGAAGGAGGGGAGGATGGGCCATGCCTCGCTCTCCGTTCGCGCAGGGCCGGCGAGGAGTCCGCCCGCGTGGGAGGGCTGGCGGGGTGTCAGCTGCGGCGGCGGGAGCTGTCGAGGCCGAGTCTCAATCGGGGGGTCAGCGGGGAAGGGTGGTTGGGCTCGCGTCGTTGTCGGGGATCTCGAGGGTCGTCGCTGTATTATCCGATGCGAGAACTAGGTACGCTGGTGCGTCGCGTCGCCGGTCGTGGTCGTGGGTGGGTGCGATGGTCGGTGTGGGTTGTGGTGGGATGGGGGTTGTGGGTTCTGGGTTGTGCTGGCTTCCCTTTTCCCGTCTCGGATGCCCAATCTGACCTCCTCTTTTCCCTTTTTCCCCTGCAACCGACGCGACGGCGTCCGCTTGGGTCGGTTGTGTGTTGGTGCCGGTGGCTGTGCCTGCGCAGTCGACACCGTCTGTTGCTCTGGTCGCGAAGTCCTGACAGGCCGCGGCCGCGAGTTGTACCGAAGAGTCTGTATGCTTGGAGGGGTGGTTTGGTGGTTTTGGCCGACGATGACGGGCGCTGAGATGTGGTTTGAAACCGAAGGTCGTGGCAAGTGACCTCTGCCCGCCAGTGGTTGGTTGGTTGGCTGGCGCGAGCGAGTGGGCTCGGGGTCTGGGAGGCGCTGGTGTGGGTTGGCTTCCCGCTGTGGTGGGCGGAGAATGGGGGCCGCCGCAGGGTGCAGCAGGCGGCGGGTGCTAATTGGGGGGAGCGAGGGACCTCAGGGGACAACTAGGAGGGGAGGGGGGAGGGGGGAGGCAAGGTGCAGGCCAGTGACAGCCAGGCAGCGTGATCAAAGTGGGCCGGGTGGTTGGCCCTGTCCCAGTTCGAAACTCTCCTCTCCTGTCCGTCCTCTCACCCACCACCCACCGGGGTCTCCCGCACCGCAGCCCAGATCCCAGCCACGCGAGCACGAGATACGCGCTCGCTCTCTGTTGACTCAGCAGTGGGCGACGCAATGTGGCCCAGCTGATACACGTCAAATAACCAACTACACATCCAGATACCGTGCGATACGGATGATGCCAGCCAGCGAGCGATGACGGGCCTGCCCTGTCGAACTGGACCTCGAGCTTTCCCGAGAACAGCGAGGGTGGCTGCGTGGACCCTGTTGCGTGGCAATCTGGGGCTTTCTCCGATTTCCCGGACCCCTGTGGACCACCCGCGCCAAGTCCCAGGCGTCTGCTGGCAACGGTTCAATCGAGGTTCGTCGCCAGGACAGGCACCGGGCATTGTGTGGTGTGCAGCCCGGACCGCTGCTTGGTGCCCGCGGGGCCACACACGACACCCAGGACCGACTGGAAGCAGTGCATCCGAGATGCCGAGTTCGAGGCGCAAATGCAGTCGGTACCCAGGGCTCGGGCATCAAGCTGTTCACGGCCTGACAGCCACGGACCACGGGCGCCCAAGGCAGGCCCTCTGGACATGCTAGGCCTGCGGTCCCATCCGCTCGCGCCCATACCGAATCCAGTCGCGATGTCGCCATGGACTGATTTTCTCAGGCCTCGACAATCCTCCGAAAATCCCTGCGATGATGGCTGGCGGCGCCTGTTCTGCTCTCGAGCCCAGTCGTGGCCGCGAGGGCGAGGAGCGGGCGATGATCGTCGTGTCTCCTGGCTGCCCCGCCCCTCAGGCATGATTCACGCGGGCGGGTTTCAGAACCAAGCCGCCAGACGCCAAGCCCCTTTTGAGCAGAGAGAGACCTCGAACCCCAACCCCAACCCTCGGCTGACAGCCATGGCAGAGCGATTTGACACCCATTCGCGAGGAAAAGCGGGCTGCTCTAAGACAGGCATGAAAAGAGTTGCGAACAGAAGTGGACGGAATGGCTTCCATGTTGTTTCTGTGGCCCGGGCAATGGGACAGGTGCTTAGGTACCTACAACTTCTCGGCACATCTGCTCCCCATCTCCCGATCTCCAGCTGGGGGGAGAAAGAGACAGCGCGGGCGCTCCACGGCCAGCAACTTCCAACTGTAATCAAAGCACGGCTGTGCCGCAGAGTGGTGGTGTTGGTTGTCAACGCCAGGTTCCATGAGAGAGAGCTCCATGACACCTCGGCTGCCTGTATCAGTTTGTAGCATCCGGTCTTTATCAGACCAGGTGCAGGTGGCTTGCAAGCCAAGGAGGGCGGGGCTTCAGGGCTCCAGGGCTGCGGTTGTTGAGATCGAGATCGATGATCGGAGCAAGCAGGCGCGCCTCGCCTGTCCGGCTGATCCGAGCGGGGGATGTGCTTGCGCAAACACCCCCCGACACAGTAACCTGTCGACGTTGATGGAGGAGGGCAAAACGTCGAGTGAGTGACGCTCGTCTCCTCGCGCCAGGGTCGGCTACCAGCTGCCCAGTTGATACAGGCCCAAGGAGAGCTAGTTACACTGTACGTTTCCGAGGATGAAATGTCGACTGCGGCGGGTTGACAGGGCGGCACATAGTGTCGGGATGTTATTCGTGTGGTTGCTGACACTTTTTGTTTCCTGGGCCACCATCCCTCTTCCAACCAAGCCGCCTTCCCCCCCCTGCTGCCCGTCATCGTGCATTCATCCAGCGTCCACGCCCCGCCCCGCCCCGCCGCTAGCGTACTCGGGGACTGGGTAGTGTGTGGCCAGCAAAATCCACTGTCGCGCCCAACCCCCAGCAGACTCGCCCCGCCAAAAGACAGCCCCAGGGCGTGGGCGGTGTTTGTCAGCGCCTCATCGCAGGCCCAGAGCAGCAGCGCCTTCAAGGGCTCCAAGCTCGTGTGTGTCTCCCAAAAACAACAACAAAACTCGCTCGCGCTTCAACCTCGTCCCGCCTAGGTCTCCTCCTACCCCTCGCCCCTCACCTCGTGCGACCCCTACAGGAACACCCCTTCTACGACCTCCCCTCCCGGAAATCGCCGCAGCCAACCCGCCGGCTGTCAAGCACCGGCGCCCTGGTGTCGCACAATTGACGGCAGGGCTGCGCCACAGCGCTGCACCACGACAACAAGCGCAGCAGACAACAGCAGCGGGCGACCAGACGATACGAACCCCCGTCCACCTCGTTACACAACGCCAGTGCCAGCGCCAGCGCCGACCAGCAACGGGATCAACGGCCCTGGAGTAGCAACCCACGCCGCCGCACCCTGTTGCCCCGTGGGAGCCCCCCGCAACCGCCCGTACTATCCTTCTCGACCTGTTCCATTTCCTCTGCGCCCGCCTCTCACACCTCATCCCCTCCGTCTGTCGGATGCCGCCGGGCTTTGCGGCTCGACGAGTCCCGACCTGAGCACAGATCTGAGGCTCCCCGACAAACTATGGACGGTTTCGCCTCGCTGCCCGACGAAGGTTACTCTGAAGATCCCCTCTCCGGCCTGTCAGCCTCGTCGTCCTTCTCGCTCAAGCTTCGCGAGGACGCCGTCACGGCCCTGGCGTCGGCTCGAGCCCGGGACTCCTTCCCGCCATGGTTGATACAACACATCTCGGGCCTGTCCAAATCTCGCAAAACTGGTATGTTGCTGGCCTCCCCACTCGTCGTGCCCCGCGCGCATGTGCTCCCTCCCCCCTCTCCACCCTCGCACCCTCCGCCGGCCGGCGCGTGCTGATGAGCCCGGCGCAAAACAGAGCTTGCCATGGCAATCCTCAACGACCTCCCCACCTCGGTGATATCACAGATCGTCGGCAACCTCTACCCTCGCCTCTACATCGACTTCATCCGCTATCTGCCTCCTGAAGTGTGCCTGAGGATTCTCGAGTTTCTCGATCCCGTGTCGCTCATCAACGTCGCGCGATGCTGCCGCCAATGGCACAACCTCGCCTTGGACCGGAAGCTTTGGGAGCAGTTGTATTACTTGGAGGGATGGAAAGCCCAGACCGACGAGATCGCCGCCGCTATCCGCGACATGAACGCTCCCTCGCCCTACTCGCACGGCGTGCTGCGCCGGATGCAGTCGCAAGACGACGGCCACGCCCATAAGAAGCGCGCCATCTCGCTCTCGCCCATGCTGGACGCCGACACCGACACCGTGATGCTGGACGCCGGAGGGGCTGCCGCGGCAACCGAGGAACCGGCCGAGATGGAGCCCGCAGACACGAGCATTTTTGGCGGCCCGCGGAAACCTACGAACGGGGTTGCCCAGCGGTGGGGCGATGTCGACATGGCCAGCGCAGTGTCAAGGCCCAATTCCAATTCCAAGGGCAAGGGAGTGGACAGGGGCATGGGGAGGGCGCCGTCGCCCGGTTCGGCAGATCGATCGCTGACCAGCAAGGAGCCCCTTCTCGCCGCGTCGCCGCGTCTGGCCAAGTCCACCCTGTGGGTTTGGGACGCGTCGTCCTCGAGATTCAAGCTGAACTGGAAATACCTCTACACCATGCGGCGCCGGCTCGAGTCCAACTGGGAGCTGGGCAAGTATGTCAACTTCCAGTTCCCGCTCCCGGAGCACCCAGAGGAGGGCCATGGAGAATGCGTCTACATTCTCCAGTTTGACCGCCAATACCTCGTCAGCGGCAGCCGGGACCGGACAATCAAGGTGTGGGACATGAAGACGCGCCGCTGTCTGCGCACCCTGGCCAAACACCGCGGGTCCGTCCTCTGCTTGCAGTTCGATTCAGACCCGGAGGAAGACCTGATCGTCTCCGGGAGCTCGGACTCGGATGTCATCATTTGGCGCTTGTCGACCGGGACGCCGATTCAGACGCTTAGGAGTGCGCACGCCGAGTCGGTGCTGAATGTCAAGTTCGATAAGCGTGTCCTGGTCACATGCTCCAAAGACAAGACGATCAAAATCTTCAACCGCAAGCCGCTCCGCCACGGCGAACTGGGATATCAGGTCGACCAGGTCGGAACGGCCCTCAAGGATTACGGCTACAGCATACCCATGACCCCCGACGACTATCCCGTGACCCCGCCCTGGACCATGATCGGCTGCCTGGAGGGCCATAGCGCGGCCGTCAACGCCGTACAAATCCACGACCGCGAGATCGTGTCGGCGAGCGGCGACCGGCATATCAAGGTCTGGGACTGGCCCACTCACGTGTGCACCCGGACCATCGTTGGCCATAACAAGGGCATCGCCTGCGTGCAGTACGACGGGCGCCGAATCGTCAGCGGTAGCAGCGACAGCGAGGTCAAGGTGTTTGACCGCCAGACCGGGCTGGAAGTCGCCAACCTCCGCGCGCACTCCAACCTCGTGCGCACCGTCCAGGCCGGCTTTGGGGATCTTCCGGGTAGCGTCGAGGACGATCTCGAGGAGGCCAAGAAGGTGGACCGGGAATATTTCAAGGCGGTGGAATCGGGCCTTCTGGAGGAGCGAGACCGCCCGCGGCCAGGCCGGCGCCACGGCAACGCCGGGTCCCGGCGGCCCGAGGACATTTGCGCGTACGGGGCCAAGCTGCCGCCCGGCGGCGGGGGTGGGAGGTATGGGCGGATCATCAGCGGCAGCTACGATGCCAGCATCGTCATCTGGCGGAGGGACAAGGAGGGCGTCTGGAAGGACCAACACCACTTCAAGCAGGATACAGCCGCCATTGCCGCCATGCAGCAAAGCCGGACGCAGCCTCTCCCCCCTCTGCATTCGGTGCACGGCCTTGCCGGCCGAGACACGCTGCGGGCGATGAGAGCAGCCAGCAACCCGGGTTCAGGAACGGTCACGCCTGAGGCCGCAGGAGCATCAACATCGGCCGCGGCTAACACAGCGCCTCGGCCTCCATCCGCCGCCGCCCCGGAGGCCGGCGCAGGGTCAGCTGGACAAATGTTGCCGCCATTGAGCGCGCTTACGATGGAGTTGAGCCAACCCGACGCCTCCCCGGCGCAACTCCGTCACGCCATCGACAACGCGGTCCAGGCTGGGCCGATGGCTCTGTCGCACGCCATCACGGCCCACCCCGCCATTCTCACGTACCGCAACTACGTCGAAGGGGCCATCGACCGGCAGCAGAACCCGATCGCGCGGAGCCGGCTGCGGCAGACGTTCTCGACCGCCTTGATCAGAGCCCAGTTCGAGCAGGGCCGGCAGCGGCGCGAGGCGCTGCGCAACCAGGAGGCGGCCGCCGCCGCGTCGGGGTCCTCGTCTGATGGCCAGGCGGAAGGGAGCGCGGCGCCTCAGCCCACCACCACCCAGCTGACGACCGCGCAGCGAGCCGCCGCCGCCGCGCACCAGGCACACGCGCACGTCCCGCCCGCGACGACGCTGCACGCGGCTCACGCCCCCCTCCCGTCGATCGCGACCCATACGGCGGGCGCAGCTCCGGCGCCGCCACCCCAGGCGCAGCAGGCGCACCAGCATCATCCGCACATGGCGCACGCGCCGCCAGCGGCGCACGACCCGCACGACGCGGCCAACGCGGCGCGGGTGTTCAAGCTGCAGTATGACGCGCGGCGCATCATCTGCTGTAGTCAGCGGAGCGTGATTGTGGGGTGGGACTTTTGTAACCAGGATCCAGAGCTGGAGGAGGCGAGCCGGTTTTTCGGGCGCATTGATTGAGGGAGAAGGGGGCTGGTGGTGGTGGTGGGAAAGGGCTGGAAAGGATAAAGCGGAGGTTTTTTCGGGGGCAAGACGCAGCATCACAGAACAGCGAGACATGATTGATGACGGACAGGATTGGATGTGTGTAGGTAGACAAACCGTGTCACGGATCAGCGAGCTGTATATAGCTAGACACGTAATGACCATGCCAACCAAGAAGCCAAGTGCAATCCATTCAATCTTGACTCCTGTGCTGCAACTCCAGTTCCTATCCACATCCCACGGTCGCTCCCCCGCGCCCCCAAGAAACCAGCCCATGCATCCCCCCATCCCCCCCCCCCCCCCCCCTAACCAGCAGCCTCCTTCACCTTCCCCCCGGCCAACGGCGGCTCGTCAATAAACTCGGGCACCTCATCCTGCATAAAACTGGGCAACGCCCCCTCCATCCCAGCGCCCGCAAACTCCCTCTCCAACTCCACCTCCTGCCCGAGCGCCTCCAGCTCCGCATCCAGCTCCGCCTCGTCCACATCCTCGGGTATATCATAGCTCCTGGCAAGACTCTCCTGTATCTCGTTCCCGACATCCAACAAATCCGCCATCTCGTCCTGCAGCCGCTCGATCTTGTCAACGTCCACCTTGCCGTATTCTTTCCGCAGCGCCTTGTTGGTGCTCTTGAGCGCGTCGATGGTGACCATGGTGTTCTTGAGGTTGTCCTGCATCGTCTGCGCCTGCTCCATGTTCCAGACCTGCGACTGGAGCTGATCGCGCTGGGCCTCGTACTGTTTGCGCCGCTGGAGCACCTTGAGGGCTTTTTGTTTGAGTGCGGTTTTCCCGGGGCCCTCGCGCATCTTGGAGAGCTTGGCTTGGTAGCCTTGGAGCTCGGCGTTGATGGAGGCGAGCTTGACGTCGATGGAGGAGATGCGCGTGTCGAGGTTGCCGATGGCCGAGGTGAGGGTTGCTTTGGGGGCTTTGGGGGCCGTGGTGCCGAAGAGGCGGTTCATTTTCGCGGTTTGTTTTTTTGTCTTTTTCTTGGGAGGAGGGATGGTGGTTGGAGGGGGAGGTGAGTTGTTTGGAGGAGTGGAGATGGATCTTGAGGGTTGGTGTTGAGGGTTGTGGTTTGTCCAGGCAGATGCCACGGCGGCTGACGACCCTGTGGCCGAGGCCACCCCGCTGTAAGGCTGGGCGCTGGGCAGCGAGGGGCGGCGAGGCTGGTGTGGGCCAGGGGGGGCGGTTGGAGGGGGCTGGTTGGTGCCCCGCCCCCTCTTATCTTATCAAGACCATTACATGGCGCCTTCGACCACTCGGCCATGCGAATGTGTCTGGCAACCGGATGAACTGGTCCGTGCGGCTTTCTGTTCCTGGTTCAAGCCAACTCCCGTTTCTGGTCTTCCAGCATCAGCCAGCACGTCGAGACGATGCGCCAAGGCAGGGCCGTCGGTGATCGGGCTTGGAAATGTCCGATGGCCAATGCCGTGTTCAATAAGTGAAAGCAGACAAACCGGTTGCTGGAATGGTTGATACGAGGCTGCATCTCCCCCTCCCCAATACCGCATCCGTCGGTGGTACAGAGGGCTTGTTATGCTTTAAGCGGTCCGACCCCCCTCTTCGAGGTACGAGTAAGAGTAAGGCTTGATCCCAAGCACCTACAGTTCCACGACTGCTGTTACTGCCACCTAAAACCTCCCCCAACCCACCACAACCCCGCGGCAATGGCTTCCCAGACTATCCTCGTCGTGGGCGCCACCGGCCACCAGGGCGGCGCCGTCATCAAGGCCCTACTAGCCCTCCCCAATCCCAACACCCCCTTCCACATCCTCGCCCTCACCCGCAACCCCGAGTCCCCGCGCGCCAAAGCCCTCGCCGCCGCCCACCCCGGCGTCGTCGAGCTCATCCAAGGGGACAACGCTAACCCCGCGCCCATCTTCGCCTCCAAACCAAAAGGCTCCATCGCCGGCGTCTTCGTCGTCACCACCGTCAGCGGCAAGGTCCCCGAGGAGAAGCAGGCGATTCCGCTGATCGACGCCGCCACGGTCCACGGCGCCAAGCACATCGTCTTCACATCGGTCGACCGCGGCGGCGACGAGGCCAGCTGGACCAACCCCACGGAAATCGAGCACTTCCAGGCCAAACACAACATCGAGATCCACCTGCGCGACAAGGCCGAAAAGGAAGGCGGCAAGTTCACCTGGACCGTCCTCCGCCCCGTCGCCTTCCTCGATAACCTCTCCCCGGGCGTCTTCTCGTCCATGTTTGCGGCCATGTGGACCGCGGGCCTCCGCCCCGAGACCAAGCTGCAGCTGATCAGCGTGAAAGACATTGGGATCTTTGCGGCCATGGCGTTCAACGAGCCCGCCCGGTGGGCTGGGCGCGCGGTCGGTCTGGCGGGTGATGAGCTCATGCTGGCGGAGCTCAAGGAGAAGTTTGCAAAGGTCACGGGCAAGAAGCTGGGGCAGGCGTGGACCATCTTTGGGAAGGCGGTGCTATGGGGGGTCAAGGATGTTGGGACTATGTTTACGTGGTTTGAGAGGGTTGGGTATGGGGTGGATATCAAGGCGAGGAGGAGGGAGCTGCCGGAGCTGCAGGACTTTGAGGCGTGGTTGAGGGAGAGCGCGTGGATGAAGCAGTAGGGGGGGTTGGGTTTGCTGGTAATTTCACGATGTATGTCTGTTCTTTTATCAGTAGTTAGTGCTTCTATTTCTGGTCTCTTGGTGTAATCCTGTCCGGAGGACAATATTGCGCTCAAACTTTTCGAAATTATTATGTGAAATTATTATGTGAAATTATT